>JAVTVJ010003541.1:0-22367 GCA_034509425.1 Eopsaltria australis
GAATTTTGGGGTAAAAACTCCCTAATTGTATGGAAAAGTCAATGTTGGACCTCAATGGGGATGAATTGGGTGTAAAAAGGCCCAGTTGGGTGGAAAAGGCAATGTTGGGTGGAAAAGTCAAGGTTCAACATCAATGGGACAAATTTTGGGATAAAAACGCCCCCGTTGGATCAAAACCCACGACTTTGGTCAATGGGGATGAATTTTGGGATAAAAATGCTCCAATTTGGTAGAAAAGTCAAAGTTGGGCATCAATGAGGATTGATTTGTGATAAAAATGCCCCAATTGGGTGGAAAAGCCAGTGTTGGGTGGAAAAGTCAATGTTCAACATCAATGGGACAAATTTTGAGATAAAACGCCCCCGTTGGACCAAACCCCAAGATTTTGGTCAATGGGGATGAATTTTGGGATAAAAACGCTCCATTTGGGTGAAAAAGTCAACGTTGGATGGAAAAGTCAAGGTTGGATCTCAACAGGGATGAGTTTTGGGATAAAGCGATCCAAGTTATGATGGAAAGTCACGTTGGTTGAAAAAGTCAATATTGGAACCTCAACGGGGACAAATTGGGATAAAAAACCGCCCCGTCAGGATCAAAACCTACAGACTTTGGTCAAATGGGGATGAATTTTTGGGATAAAAACGCCAATTGGGTGAAAAAGTCAACGTTGGATGGAAAAGTCAGGGTTGGATCTCAACAGGGATGAGTTTTGGGATAAAAACGCTCCAATTGGACGGAAAAGTCAACTTTGGATGGAAAAGCCAATATTTGACTTCCATGGGGACAAATTTTAGGATAAAAACGCCCCAATTGGGTAGAAAAGTCAACGTCGGACATCAACGAGGATGGATTTGGAATAAAAATGCCCAGTTGGGTGGAAAGCCAACGCTGGGCCTCAAGGGGGATGGATTTTTGGATAAAAACACCCAGTTGGGTGGAAAAGTCAAGATTCAACATCAATGGGACAAATTTCGGGATAAAAACGATCCCTTTGGACCAAACCCACGACTTTGGTCAATGGGGAAGAATTTTGGGGTAAAAACTCCCTAATTGTATGGAAAAGTCAATGCTTGGACCTCATGGGATGAATTGGGGGTAAAAAGGCCCAGTTGGGTGGAAAAGCCAATGTTGGGTGGAAAAGTCAAGGTTCAACATCAATGGGACAAATTTTGGGATAAAAACGCCCCCGTTGGATCAAAACCCACGACTTTGGTCAATGGGGATGAATTTTGGGATACAAACGCTCCAATTGGGTAGAAAAGTCAAAGTTGGGCATCAATGAAGATGGATTTGTGATAAAAATGCCCCAATTGGGTGGAAAAGTCAGTGTTGGGTGGAAAGGTCAATGTTCAACATCAATGGGACAAATTTTGAGATAAAAACGCCCCCGTTGGACCAAACCCCAATATTTTGGTCAATGGGGATGAATTTTGGGATAAAAACGCTCCATTTGGGTAAAAAAGTCAACGCTGGATGGAAAAATCAAGGTTGGATTCAACAGGGATGACGTTTTGGGATAAAAACTGCATCCAAATCTTGGATGGAAAAGTCACGTTTGGTTGATAAAAGTCAATTTTGGACCTCAACGGGGACAAATTTTGGGATAAAAACGCCCCCGTTGGACCAAACCCCAACATTTTGGTCAATGGGGATAAATTTTTGGGATAAAAACGTCCCAATTGGGTGAAAAAGTCAACATTGGATGGAAAAGTCAAGGTTGGAACTCGACAGGGATGAGTTTTTGGGATAAAAACGCGCCAATTGGACGGAAAAGTCAACTTTGGGTGGAAAAGACAATATTGGACTTCAATGGGGACAAATTTTAGGATAAAAACGCCCCAATTGGGTAGAAAAGTCAACGTCGGACATCAACGAGGATGGATTTGGAATAAAAATGCCCAGTTGGGTGGAAAAGCCAACGCTGGGCCTCAAGGGGGATGGATTTTTGGATAAAACCACCCAGTTGGGTGGAAAAGTCAAGATTCAACATCAATGGGACAAATTTCGGGATAAAAACGCTCCCTTTGGACCAAACCCCAAGATTTTGGTCAATGGGGAAGAATTTTGGGGTAAAAACTCCCTAATTGTATGGAAAAGTCAATGTTGGACCTCAATGGGGATGAATTGGGGTAAAAAGGCCCAGTTGGGTGGAAAGCATGTTGGGTGGAAAAGTCAAGGTTCACATAATGGACAAATTTTGGATAAAAACGCCCCGTTGGAATTCAAAACCCACGACTTTGCCAATGGGGATGAATTCTTGGGATAAAAACGCTCCAATTGGGTAGAAAAGTCAAAGTTGGGCATCAATGAGGAATGGATTTGTGATAAAAATGCCAACAATTGGGTGGAAAAAGTCAGTGTTGGGTGGAAAGGTCAATGTCAACATCATGGGAACAAATTTTGAGATAAAAAGCCCCGTTGGACCACACCGGAAGAGTTTGGTCAATGGGGGTGAATTTTTGGGATAAAAACGTCCCAATTGAGTGAAAAAGTCAACGTTGGATGGGAAAGTCAAGGTTGGATCTCAACAGGGATGAGTTTTGGGATAAAAACGCTCCAATTGGACGGAAAAGTCAACTTTGGGTGGAAAAGCCAATATTGGACTTCAATGGGGACAAATTTTAGGATGAAAACGCCCCAATTGGGTAGAAAAGTCAACGTCAGACATCAACGAGGATGGATTTGGAATAAAAATGCCTAGTTGGGTGGAAAAGCCAACGCTGGGCCTCAAGGGGGATGGATTTTTGGATAAAAACACCCAGTTGGGTGGAAAAGTCAAGATTCAACATCAATGGGACAAATTTCGGGATAAAAACGCTCCCTTGGACCAAACCCCAAGATTTTGGTCAATGGGGAAGAATTTTGGGGTAAAAACTCCCTAATTGTATGGAAAAGTCAATGTTTGAC
This sequence comes from Eopsaltria australis, assembly GCA_034509425.1. Lineage (NCBI taxonomy): Eukaryota > Metazoa > Chordata > Aves > Passeriformes > Petroicidae > Eopsaltria > Eopsaltria australis. The sequence continues at coordinate 2,908 of JAVTVJ010003541.1, forward strand.
CTCAATGGGGATGAATTTGGTGTAAAAAGGCCCAGTTGGGTGGAAAAGCCAATGTTGGGTGGAAAAGTCAAGGTTCAACATCAATGGGACAAATTTTGGGATAAAACGCCCCCGTTGGATCAAAACCCACGACTTTGGCCAATGGGGATGAATTTTGGGATAAAAATGCTCCAATTGGGTAGAAAAGTCAACGTTAACGTTTACGAGGTGGATTTGTTGATAAAAATGCCCCTCTAATTGGGTGGAAAAGTCAGTGTTGGGTGGGAATCGTCAATGTTCAACATCAATGGGAGAATTTGAGATAAAAACCCCCGTGACCAAACCCAAGATTTTGGTCAATGGGATGATTGGATAAAGACGCTCCAATTGGATGGTGGAAAAACAGTTGTCAACGTTGGTGACAAATCAAGGTTGGATATCACAGGGGATTGTGTTTTAGATAGGGGAAACGCATACAATTGGATTCAAAAGTCAAGCGTTGCGGTGAAAAAGTCAATATTGGACCTAACGTCGGGACAAATTTGGTATTAAAAATGCCCCCGTGACCAAACGGAAGAGTTTGGTTCAAGGATGTATTTTTGGGATAAAAACGTCCCATTTGGGTGAAAAAGTCAACGTTGGATTAAAAACTCAAGGTTGGATCTCAACAGGGATGAGTTTTGGGATAAAAACGCTCCAATTGGACGGAAAAGTCAACGTTGGGTGGAAAAGCCAATGTTGCATTTCAACGGGGACAAATTTTAGGATAAAAACGCCCCAATTGGGTAGAAAAGTCAACGTCGGACATCAACGAGGATTGATTTGGAATAAAAATGCCCAGTTGGGTGGAAAAGACAACGCTGGGCCTCAAGGGGGATGGATTTTTGGATAAAAACACCCAGTTGGGTGGAAAAGTCAAGATTCAACATCAATGGGACAAATTTCGGGATAAAAACGCTCCCTTTGGACCAAAACCCAAGATTTTGGTCAATGGGGAAGAATTTTGGGGTAAAAACTCCCTAATTGTATGGAAAAGTCAATGTTGGACCTAAATGGGGATGAATTTGGGGTAAAAAGGCCCAGTTGGGTGGAAAAGCCAATGTTGGGTGGAAAAGTCAAGGTTCAACATCAATGGGACAAATTTTGGGATAAAAACGCCCCCGTTGGATCAAAACCCACGACTTTGGTCAATGGGGATGAATTTTGGGATAAAAACGCTCCAATTGGACGGAAAAGTCAACGTGGGGTGGAAAAGCCAATATTGGACTTTCATGGGGACAAATTTTAGGATAAAAACGCCCCAATTGGGTAGAAAAGTCAACGTCGGACATCAACGAGGATGGATTTGGAATAAAAATGCCCAGTTGGGTGGAAAAGCCAACGCTGGGCCTCAAGGGGGATGGATTTTTGGATAAAAACACCCAGTTGGGTGGAAAAGTCAAGATTCAACATCAATGGGACAAATTTCGGGATAAAAACGCTCCCTTGGACCAAACCCCAAGATTTTGGTCAATGGGGAAGAATTTTGGGGTAAAAACTCCCTAATTGTATGGAAAAGTCAATGTTGGACCTCAATGGGGATGAATTTGGGGTAAAAACGCCCAGTTGGGTGGAAAAGTCAGTGTTGGGTGGAAAGGTCAATGTTCAACATCAATGGGACAAATTTTGGGATAAAAACGCCCCCGTTGGATCAAAACCCACGACTTTGGTCAATGAAGATGAATTTTGGGATAAAACGCTCCAATTGGGTAGAAAAGTCAAAGTTGGGCATCAATGAGGATGGATTTGTGATAAAAATGCCCCAATTGGGTGGAAAAGTCAGTGTTGGGTGGAAAGGCCAATGTTCAACATCAATGGGACAAATTTTGAGATAAAAACGCCCCCGTTGGACCAAACCCCAAGATTTTGGTCAATGGGGATGAATTTTGGGATAAAAAAACTCCATTTGGGTGAAAAAGTCAACGTTGGATGGAAAGTCAAGGTTGGAACTCGACAGGGATGAGTTTTGGGATAAAAACGCTCCAATTGGACGGAAAAGTCAACTTTGGGTGGAAAAGCCTATATTGGACTTTCATGGCGACAAATTTTAGGATAAAAACGCCCCAATTGGGTAGAAAAGTCAACGTCGGACATCAACGAGGATGGATTTGGAATAAAAATGCCCAGTTGGGTGGAAAAGCCAACGCTGGGCCTCAAGGGGGATGGATTTTTGGATAAAAACACCCAGTTGGGTGGAAAAGTCAAGATTCAACATCAATGGGACAAATTTCGGGATAAAAACGCTCCCTTTGGACCAAACCCCAAGATTTTGGTCAATGGGGAAGAATTTTGGGGTAAAAACTTCCTAATTGTATGGAAAAGTCAATGTTGGACCTCAATGGGGATGAATTTGGGGTAAAAAGGCCCAGTTGGGTGGAAAAGCCAATGTTGGGTGGAAAAGTCAAGGTTCAACATCAATGGGACAAATTTTGGGATAAAAACGCCCCCGTTGGACCAAACCCCACGACTTTGGCCAATGGGGATGAATTTTGGGATAAAAATGCTCCAATTGGGTAGAAAAGTCAACGTTAAGTTTATGAGGATGGATTTGTGATAAAAATGCCCCAATTGGGTGGAAAAGTCAGTGTTGGGTGGAAAGGTCAATGTTCAACATCAATGGGAGGAATTTTGAGATAAAAACGCCCCCGTTGGACCAAACCCCAAGATTTTGGTCAATGGGGATGAATTTTGAGATAAAAACGCTCCATTTGGGTAAAAAAGTCAACGTTGGATGGAAAAATCAAGGTTGGATCTCAACAGGGATGAGTTTTGGGATAAAAACTATCCAATTGGATGGAAAAGTCAACGTTGGTTGAAAAAGTCAATATTGGACCTCAACGGGGACAAATTTTGGGATAAAAACGCCCCCGTTGGATCAAACCCGAAGAGTTTGGTCAATGGGGATGAATTTTTTGGATAAAAACGTCCCAATTGGGTGAAAAAGTCAACGTTGGATAAAAAAGTCAAGGTTGGATCTCAACAGGGATGAGTTTTGGGATTAAAACGCTCCAATTGGACGGAAAAGTCAACTTTGGGTGGAAAAGCCAATATTGGACTTCCATGGGGACAAATTTAAGGAAAAAAACGCCCCAATTGGGTAGAAAAGTCAACGTCGGACATCAACGAGGATGGATTTGGAATAAAAATGCCCAGTTGGGTGGAAAAGCCAACGCTGGGCCTCAAGGGGATGGATTTTTGGATAAAAACACCCAGTTGGGTGGAAAAGTCAAGATTCAACATCAATGGGACAAATTTCGGGATAAAACGCTCCCTTTGGACCAAACCCCAAGATTTTGGTCAATGGGGAAGAATTTTGGGGTAAAAACTCCCTAATTGTATGGAAAAGTCAATGTTGGACCTCAACGGAGATGAATTTGGGGTAAAAAGGCCCAGTTGGGTGGAAAAGGCAATGTTGGGTGGAAAAGTCAAGGTTCAAAATCAATGGGACAAATTTTGGGATAAAAACGCCCCCGTTGGATCAAAACCCACGACTTTGGTCAATGGGGATGAATTTTGGGATAAAAACGCTCCAATTGGGTAGAAAAGACAACGTTAAGTTTATGAGGATGGATTTTGATAAAAATGCCCTAATTGGGTGGAAAAGTCAGTGTTGGGTGGAAAGGTCAATGTTCAACATCAATGGGACAAATTTTGAGATAAAAACGCCCCCGTTGGACCAAACCCCAAGATTTTGGTCAATGGGGATGAATTTTGGGATAAAAACGCTCCATTTGGGTGAAAAAGTCAACGCTGGATGGAAAAATCAAAGTTGGATCTCAACAGGGATGAGTTTTGGGATAAAAACGCTCCAATTGGATGGAATAGTCAACGTTGGTTGAAAAAGTCAATATTGGAACTCAACGGGGACAAATTTTGGGATAAAAACGCCCCCGTTGGACCAAACCGGAAGAGTTTGGTCAATGGGGATGAATTTTTGGGATAAAAACGTCCCAATTGGGTGAAAAAGTCAACGTTGGATAAAAAAGTCAAGGTTGGATCTCAACAGGGATGAGTTGTGGGATAAAAACGCTCCAATTGGACGGAAAAGTCAACGTTGGGTGGAAAAGCCAATATTGGACTTCAATGGGGACAAATTTTAGGATAAAAACACCCCAATTGGGTAGAAAAGTCAACGTCGGACATCAACGAGGATGGATTTGGAATAAAAATGCCCAGTTGGGCGGAAAAGCCAACGCTGGGCCTCAAGGGGGATGGATTTTTGGATAAAAACACCCAGTTGGGTGGAAAAGTCAAGATTCAACATCAATGGGACAAATTTCGGGATAAAACGCTCCCTTTGGACCAAACCCCAAGATTTTGGTCAATGGGGAAGAATTTTGGGTAAAAACTCCCTAATTGTATGGAAAAGTCAATGTTGGACCTCAATGGGGATGAATTTGGCGTAAAAAGGCCCAGTTGGGTGGAAAAGGCAATGTTGGGTGGAAAAGTCAAGGTTCAACATCAATGGGACAAATTTTGGGATAAAAACGCCCCCGTTGGATCAAAACCCACGACTTTGGTCAATGGGGATGAATTTTGGGATAAAAATGCTCCAATTGGGTAGAAAAAGTCAACTTCGGGCATCAATTGAGGATGCGATTGTGATAAAAAATGCCCCAATTGGGTGGAAAAGTCAGTTGGGTGGAAAAGTCAATATTGGACCTCAATGCGGGACAAATTTGAGATAAAAAACTCCCCCATACCACCAAAACTAAAGATTTTGGTCAATGGGGTTAATCTTGGGATAAAAAACCCCAATTGGGTGAAAAATCAACGGTTGGATGGAAAAGTCAAGGTTGGATCTCAACAGGGATGAATTTTGGGATAAAAGCGCTCCAATTGGACGGAAAATTCAACATTGGGTGGAAAAGCCAATATTGGACCTCAATGGGGACAAATTTTGGGATAAAAACGCCCTCGTTGGACCAAACCCCAACATTTTGGTCAATGGGGATGAATTTTTGGGATGAAAACGTCCCAATTGGGTGAAAAAGTCAACGTTAGGTAGAAAAGTCAAGGTTGGAACTCAACAGGGATGAGTTTTGGGATAAAAACGCTCCAATTGGACGGAAAAGTCAACGTTGGGTGGAAAACTCAATATTGGACCTCAATGGGGACAAATTTTGGGATAAAAAGTCCCCATCCCACCTAAACCCGAAGATTTTGGTCAATGGGTGTGAATTTTGCGACGAAAACGCCCCAATTGGGTGAAAAAGTCAACGTTGGATGGAAAAGTCAAGGTTGGAACTCAACAGAGATGAGTTTTGGGATAAAAACGCTCCAATTGGACAGAAAAGTAAACGTTGGGTGGAAAACTCAATATTGGACCTCAATGGGGACAAATTTTGGGATAAAAAAACCCCAAGTGGTAGAAAAAATCAACGTCTAACGTCAACGAGGATGGAGGATTTGGAAAATAAAAATGCCAGTTGGGTGAAAAACCAAACGCTTGGCCTCAGGGGAGGATTTTTGAGATAAAAACACCCATTGGTGGGAAATGTCAAGATTCAACATCAATGGGACAAATTTCGTGATAAAAACGCTCCCTTTGGACCAAACCCCAAGATTTTGGTCAATGGGGAAGAATTTTGGGGTAAAAACTCCCTAATTGTATGGAAAAGTCAATGTTGGACCTCAATGGGATGAATTTGGGGTAAAAAGGCCCAGTTGGGTGGAAAAGCCAATGTTGGGTGGAAAAGTCAAGGTTCAACATCAATGGGACAAATTTTGGGATAAAAACGCCCCCGTTGGATCAAAACCCACGACTTTGGTCAATGAAGATGAATTTTTCGGATAAAAACGCTGCATTTGGGTAGAAAATTAAACGTCAGGCTTCAATGAGGATGGATTTGTGATAAAAATGCCCCAATTGGGTGGAAAAGTCAGTGTTGGGTGGAAAATTAAATGTTCAACATCAATGGGAAATATTTTGAGATAAAAACGCCCCCGTTGCACCAAACCCCAAGATTTTGGTCAATGGGGATGAATTTTGGGATAAAAACGTCCCAATTGGGTGAAAAAGTAAACGTTGGATGGAAAAGTCAAGGTTGGATCTCAACAGGGATGAGTTTTGGGATAAAAACGCTCCAATTGGACAGAAAAGTCAACTTTGGTTGAAAAAGTCAATATTGGACTTCAATGGGGACAAATTTTAAGATAAAAACGCCCCAATTGGGTAGAAAAGTCAACGTCGGACATCAACGAGGATGCATTTGGAATAAAAATGCCCAGTTGGGTGGAAAAGCCAACGCTGGGCCTCAAGGGGATCGGATTTTTGATAAAAAACACCAGTGGGTGGAAAGTCAAGATTCAACATCAATGGGACAAATTTCGGATAAAAACGCTCCCTTTGGACCAAACCCAAAGATGTTTGGTCAATGGCGGAAGAATTTTGGGGAGTAAAACTCCCTCATTGTATGAAAAAGCAAGTTGGACCTCACGAGCATGAATTTGGGGTAAAAAGCGCCATTGGTGGGAAAAGCAGATGTTGGGTGGAAAATCAAGGTTCAACATTTCAATGACAAATTTGGGATAAAAAAACGCCCTCCGTTGATCAAACCACGACTTTGCAATGGATGAATTTTGGGATTAAAAATGGCTCCAATTGGGTAGAAAGGTCAACGTTAAGTTATGAAGGATGATTTGTGATAAAATGCCCCATTGGAGTGGAAAAGTCAGTGTTGGCTGGAAAAGGTCAATGGTCAGACATCAAATGGGACAAATTTTTGAGATAAAACGCGCCCACCCGTTGGACCAAACCCCAAGATTTTGGTCAATGGGGATGAATTTTGGGATAAAAACGCTCCATTTGGGTGAAAAAGTCAACGCTGGATGGAAAAATCAAGGTTGGATCTCAACAGGGATGAGTTTTGAGATAAAACCGCTACAATTGGATGGAAAAGTCAACGTTGGTTGAAAAAGTCAATATTGGACCTCAACGGGGACAAATTTTGGGATAAAAACCCCCCCGTTGGACCAAACCGGAAGAGTTTGGTCAATGGGGATGAATTTTTGGGATAAAAACGTCCCAACTGGGTGAAAAAGTCAACGCTGGATAAAAAAAAGGTCAAAGGTTGCCATTCAAACAGGATGAGTTTTGGGATAAAAACGCTCCAAATTCGGACGAAAAGTCAACTTTGGCTTGGAAAAGCCAATATTGGACTGAATGGGACAAATTTTAGGATGAAAACACCCCCAATATTGGGTAGAAAGTCAACGTCTAACGCAACGAGGATGGAGTTGGAATAAAAATTGCCCAGTTGGGTGAAAAGGCCAACGCTGGGCCTCAATGGGATGGATTTTTGGATTAAAACACCCAGTTGGGTGGAAATGTCAAGATTCAACATCAATGGGACAAATTTCGGGATAAAAACGCTCCCTTTGGACCAAACCCCAAGATTTTGGTCAATGGGGAAGAATTTTGGGGTAAAAACTCCCTAATTGTATGGAAAAGTCAATGTTGGACCCCAATGGGGATGAATTTGGGGTAAAAAGGCCCAGTTGGGTGGAAAAGCCAATGTTGGGTGGAAAAGTCAAGGTTCAACATCAATGGGACAAATTTTGGGACAAAAACGCCCCCGTTGAATCAAAACCCATGACTTTGGCCAATGGGGATGAATTTTGGGATAAAAATGCTCCAATTGGGTAGAAAAGTCAACTTCGGGCATCAATGAGGATGGATTTGTGATAAAAATGCCCCAATTGGGTGGAAAAGTCAGTGTTGGGTGGAAAAGTCAATATTGGACCTCAATGGGGACAAATTTTGGGATAAAAACTCCCCCATACCACCAAAAACTAAGATTTTGGTCAATGGGGGTTAATCTTGGGATAAAAACACCCCAATTGGGTGAAAAAGTCAACGTTGGATGGAAAAGTCAAGGTTGGAACTCAACAGGGATGAGTTTTGGGATAAAAACGCTCCAATTGGATGGAAAATTCAACATGGGGTGGAAAAGCCAATATTGGACCTCAATGGGGACAAATTTTGGGATAAAAACGCTCCCTTTGGACCAAACCCCAAGATTTTGGTCAATGGGGAAGAATTTTGGGGTAAAAACTGCCTAATTGTATGGCAAAGTCAATGTTGGACCTCAATGGGGATGAATTTGGGGTAAAAAGGCCCAGTTGGGTGGAAAAGCCAATGTTGGGTGGAAAAGTCAAAGTTCAACATCAATGGGACAAATTTTGGGATAAAAACGCCCCCGTTGGATCAAAACCCACGACTTTGGTCAATGGGAATGAATTTGGGGATAAAAATGCTCCAATTGGGTAGAAAAGTCAACGTCGGGCATCAATGAGGATGGATTCGTGATAAAAATGCCCCAATTGGGTGGAAAAGTCAGTGTTGGGCGGAAAGTCAATGTTTCAATATCAATGGGACAAATTTTGAGATAAAAACGCCCCCGTTGGACCAAACCCCAAGACTTTGGTCAATGGGAATGAATTTTGGGATAAAAACGCTCCATTTGGGTGAAAAAGTCAACGCTGGATGGAAAAGTCAAGGTTGGATCTAAACAGGGATGATTTTGGGGATAAAAACGCTCCAAAGGAAAAATCAACGTTGGGTGAAAAAGTCAATGTTGGACCTCAATGGGGACAAATTTCGGGATAAAAACGCCCCCGTTGGACGAAACCCCAACATTTCGGTCAATGGGGATGAGTTTTGGGATAAAAACACCCCAATTGGACGGAAAAGTCAATGTCAGGTGAAAAAGTCAATGTTCAACGTAAATGGGTCAAATTTTGGGATAAAAACGCCCTCGTTGGTCCAAAACCCAACATTCTGGTCAATGGGGATGAATTTTTGGGATAAAAATGCTCCAATTGGACGGAAAAGTCAACATTGGGTGGAAAACTCAATATTGGACTTCAATGGGGAAAATTTTTGGGATAAAAATGCCCCCGTTGGACCAAACCCCAAGACTTTGGTCAACGAGGATGAATTTTGGGATAAAACGCCCAGTTGGGGTGAAAAAGTCAAGGTTGGAACTCAACAGGGATGATTTTGCGGATAGGCTCAGTGGGGTGGGAAAGCCAATGTTGGGTGGAACAGCAATGTCAGCTCATGGGAACAAATTTTGGGTTAAAACGCCCCGTGGGACAACCCAAGACTTTGGTCAATGGGGATGAATTTGGGGATTAAAACGCTCCAGTTGGGTGAAAAGTACGCTGGATGGAAAAGTCAGGTTGGATCTCAACAGGGAGAGTTTTGGGATAAAACGATCAATGGGACGGAAAGTTCAATGTTGGGTGAAAAAGTCAATATTGGACCTCAACGGGGACAAATTTTGGGATAAAAACGCCCCCGTTGGACCAAACCGGAAGAGTTTGGTCAATGGGGATGAATTTTTGGGTAAAAACGTCCCAATTGGGTGAAAAAGTCAACGTTGGATAAAAAAGTCAAGGTTGGATCTCAACAGGGATGAGTTTTGGGATAAAAACGCTCCAATTGGTCAGAAAAGTCAACTTTGGGTGGAAAAGTCAATGTTGCATTTAAACGGGGACAAATTTCGGGATAAAAACGCCCCAATTGGGTAGAAAAGTCAACGTCAGACATCAACGAGGATGGAGTTGGAATAAAAATGCCCAGCTGGGTGGAAAAGACAACGCTGGGCCTCAAGGGGGATGGATTTTTGGATAAAAACACCCAGTTGGGTGGAAAAGTCAAGATTCAACATCAATGGGACAAATTTCGGGATAAAACGCTCCCTTTGGACCAAACCCCAAGATTTTGGTCAATGGGGAAGAATTTTGGGGTAAAAACTCCCTAATTGTATGGAAAAGTCAATGTTGGACCTCAATGGGGATGAATTGGGGGTAAAAAGGCCCAGTTGGGTTGAAAAGCCAATGTTGGGTGGAAAAGTCAAGGTTCAACATCAATGGGACAAATTTCGGGACAAAAACGCCCCCGTTGGATAAAAACCCACGACTTTGGCCAATGGGGATGAATTTGGGGATAAAAATGCTCCAATTGGGTAGAAAAGTCAACTTCGGGCATCAATGAGGATGGATTTGTGATAAAAATGCTCCAATTGGGTGGAAAAGTCAGTGTTGGGTGGAAAAGTCAATATTGGACCTCAATGGGGACAAATTTTGGGATAAAAACTCCCCCATACCACTAAAACCAAAGATTTTGGTCAATGGGGGTTAATCTTGGATAAAAACCCCAATTGGTGAAAAAGTCAACGTTGGATGGAAAAGTCAGGTTGGAACTGCAACAGGGATGAGTTTTGGATAAAAACGCTCCAATATGGCTGGAAAATTCAAATGGGGTGGAAAAGTCAAGATTCAACATCAATGGGACAAATTTTGGGATAAAAACGCTCCCTTTGGACCAAACCCCAAGATTTTGGTCAATGGTGAAGAATTTTGGGGTAAAAACTCCCTAATTGTATGGAAAAGTCAATGTTGGACCTCAATGGGGAAGAATTTGGGGTAAAAAGGCCCAGTTGGGTGGAAAAGCCAATGTTGGGTGGAAAAGTCAAGGTTCAACATCAATGGGACAAATTTTGGGATAAAAACGCCCCCGTTGGATCAAAACCCACGACTTTGGTCAATGAAGATGAATTTTGGGATAAAAACGCTCCAATTGGGTAGAAAAGTCAAAGTTGGGCATCAATGAGGATGGATTTGTGATAAAAATGCCCCAATTGGGTGGACAAGTCAGTGTTGGGTGGAAAAAGTCAATGTTAATATCATGGGACAAATTTTGAGATAAAACGCTCCCCGTTGGACCGCAACCCGCAAGAATTGGTAAGGGAAAGATTTTGGATAAAAAACGCTCCATTTGGGTGAAAAAGTCCACGCTGGATGGAAAAGTCAAGGTTGGATCTAAACAGGGCTGAGTTTTGGGATAAAAACGCTCCAAAGGAAAAGTCAACGTTGGGTGAAAAAGTCAATATTGGACTTCAATGGGGACAAATTTCGGGATAAAAACGCCCCCGTTGGACGAAACCCCAACATTTCGGTCAATGGGGATGAATTTTGGGATAAAAACACCCCAATTGGACGGAAAAGTCAATGTCGGGTGAAAAAGTCAATGTTCAACGTAAATGGGTCAAATTTTGGGATAAAAACGCCCTCGTTGGTCCAAATCCCAACATTCTGGTCAATGGGGATGAATTTTTGGGATAAAAATGCTCCAATTGGACGGAAAAGTCAACATTGGGTGGAAAACTCAATATTGGACTTCAATGGGGAAAATTTTTGGGATAAAAATGCCCCCGTTGGACCAAACCCCAAGACTTTGGTCAACGAGGATGAATTTTGGGATAAAAACGCTCCCTTTGGACCAAACCCCAAGATTTTGGTCAATGGGGAAGAATTTTGGTGTAAAAACTCCCTAATTGTATGGAAAAGTCAATGTTGGACCTCAATGGGGATGAATTTGGGGTAAAAAGGCCCAGTTGGGTGGAAAAGGCAGTGTTGGGTGGAAAAGCAAGTCAACATCATGGGACAATTTGGGATAAAAACGCCCGTTGATTCAAAACCACGATTTGGTCAATGGGGATGTTTGGGGATAAAAATGCTCAATTGGTAGAAAAGTTAAAGTGGCATCAATGAAGGTATGATTTGTGATAAAAATGCCCCAATTGGGCGGAAAAGTCAGTGTTGGGTGGAAAAGTCAATGTTCAACATCAATGGGACAAATTTTGGGTTAAAACGCCCCCGTTGGACCAAACCCCAAGACTTTGGTCAATGGGGATGAATTTTGGGATTAAAACGCTCCAGTTGGGTGAAAAAGTCAACGCTGGATGGAAAAGTCAAGGTTGGATCTCCACAGGGATGAGTTTTGGGATAAAAACGATCCAATTGGACGGAAAAGTCAATGTTGGGTGAAAAAGTCAATGGTTGGACTTCAATGGGGAAAAATTTTGGGATAAAAACGCCCCAATTGGGTAGAAAAGTCAACGTCGGACATCAACGAGGATGGATTTGGAATAAAAATGCCCAGTTGGGTGGAAAAGCCAACGCTGGGCCTCAGGGGGGATGGATTTTTGGATAAAAACACCCAGTTGGGTGGAAAAGTCAAGATTCAACATCAATGGGACAAATTTCGGGATAAAAACGCTCCCTTTGGACCAAACCCCAAGATTTTGGTCAATGGGGAAGAATTTTGGGGTAAAAACTCCCTATTTGTATGGAAAAGTCAATGTTGGACCTCAATGGGGATGAATTTGGGGTAAAAAGGCCCAGTTGGGTGGAAAAGGCAATGTTTGGTGGAAAAGTCAAGGTTCAACATCAATGGGACAAATTTTGGGACAAAAACGCCCCCGTTGGATCAAAACCCACGACTTTGGCCAATGGGGATGAATTTGGGGATAAAAATGCTCCAATTGGGTAGAAAAGTCAACTTCGGGCATCAATGAGGATGATTTGGTGATAAAAATCCAATGGCGGAAAAGTCAGTTGTTGGGTGGAAAAGTCAATGTTAGATCATGGGGACAAATTTTGGGTTAAACGCCCCCGTTGGACAAACCAACAAGCTTTGGGTCAATGGGGATGAATTTGGGGATTAAAACCTCCATTTGGGTGAAAATTCACGCTGGATGGAAAAATCAAGGTTGGATCTCAACAGGGATGAGTTTTGGGATAGAAACGATCCAATTGTATTGAAAAGTCAACGCTGGGTGAAAAAGTCAATATTGGACCTCAACGGGGAGAAATTTTGGGATAAAAACGCCCCCGTTGGACCAAACCGGAAGAGTTTGGTCAATGGGGAAGAATTTTTGGGATAAAAACGTCCCAATTGGGTGAAAAAGTCAACGTTGGATAAAAAAGTCAAGGTTGGATCTCAACAGGGATGAGTTTTGGGATAAAAACGCTCCAATTGGACGGAAAAGTCAACGTTGGGTGGAAAAGCCAATATTGGACTTTCATGGGGACAAATTTTAGGATAAAACGCCCCAATTGGGTAGAAAAGTCAACGTCGGACATCAACGAGGATGGATTTGGAATAAAAATGCCCAGTTGGGTGGAAAAGACAACGCTGGGCCTCAAGGGGGATGGATTTTTGGATAAAAACACCCAGTTGGGTGGAAAAGTCAAGATTCAACATCAATGGGACAAATTTCGGGATAAAAACGCTCCCTTTGGACCAAACCCCAAGATTTTGGTCCATGGGGAAGAATTTTGGGGTAAAAACTCCCTAATTGTATGGAAAAGTCAATGTTGGACCTCAATGGGGATGAATTTGGGGTAAAAAGGCCCAGTTGGGTGGAAAGCCAATGTTGGGCGGAAAAGTCAAGGTTCAACATCAATGGGACAAATTTTGGGATAAAAACGCCCCCGTTGGATCAAAACCCACGACTTTGGTCAATGAAGATGAATTTTGGGATAAAAACGCTCCAATTGGGTAGAAAAGTCAAAGTTGGGCATCAATGAGGATGGATTTGTGATAAAAATGCCCCAATTGGGTTGAAAAGTCAGTGTTGGGTGGAAAGGTCAATGTTCAACATCAATGGGACAAATTTTGAGATAAAAACGCCCCCGTTGGACCAAACCCCAAGATTTTGGTCAATGGGGGTTAATTTTGAGATAAAAACGCTCCATTTGGGTAAAAAAGTCAACGTTGGATGGAAAAGTCAAGGTTGGATCTCAACAGGGATGAGTTTTGGGATAAAAACGCTCCAATTGGACGGAAAAGTCAACGTTGGGTGGAAAGGCCAATATTGGACTTCAATGGGGACAAATTTTAGGATAACGCCCTCGTTGGACAAACGGCCCAACCTTTTGGTCAATGGGGAAGATTTTGGGGTAAAACTGCTAATTGGTATGGAAAGTCAATGTTGGACCTCAATGGTGATGAATTTGGGGTAAAAATGCCCAGTTGGGTGGAAAAGCCAATGTTGGGTGGAAAAGTCAAGGTTCAACATCAATGGGACAAATTTTGGGATAAAAACGCCCCCGTTGGATCAAAACCCACGACTTTGGTCAATGGGGATGAATTTTGGCATAAAAATGCTCCAATTGGGTAGAAAAGTCAAAGTTGGGTATCAATGAGGATGGATTTGTGATAAAAATGCCCCAATTGGGCGGAAAAGTCAGTGTTGGGTGGAAAAGTCAATGTTCAACATCAATGGGACAAATTTTGTGTTAAAACGCTCCCGTTGGACCAAACCCCAAGACTTTGGTCAATGGGGATGAATTTGGGGATTAAAACGCTCCAGTTGGGTGAAAAAGTCAATGCTGGATGGAAAAGTCAAGGTTGGATCTCAACAGGGATGAGTTTTGGGATAAAAACGATCCAATTGGACGGAAAAGTCAATGTTGGGTGAAAAAGTCAATGTTGGACCTCAACGGGGACAAATTTTGGGATAAAAACGCCCCCGTTGGACCAAACCCGAAGAATTTGGTCAATGGGGATGAATTTTTGGGATAAAAACGTCCCAATTGGGTGAAAAAGTCAACGTTGGATGGAAAAGTCAAGGTTGGAACTCGACAGGGATGAGTTTTGGGATAAAAACGCTCCAATTTGACGGAAAAGTCAACTTTGGGTGGAAAAGCCAATATTGGACTTCAATGGGGACAAATTTTAGGATAAAAACGCCCCAATTGGGTAGAAAAGTCAACGTCGGACATCAACGAGGATGGAATTGGAATAAAAATGCCCAGTTGGGTGGAAAAGCCAACGCTGGGCCTCAAGGGGATGGATTTTTGGATTAAAACACCCAGTTGGGTGGAAATGTCAAGATTCAACATCAATGGGACAAATTTCGGGATAAAAACGCTCCCTTTGGACCAAACCCCAAGATTTTGGTCAATGGGGAAGAATTTTGGGGTAAAAACTCCCTAATTGTATGGAAAAGTCAATGTTGGACCTCAATGGGGATGAATTTGGGGTAAAAAGGCCCAGTTGGGTGGAAAAGCCAATGTTGGGTGGAAAAGTCAAGGTTCAACATCAATGGGACAAATTTTGGGATAAAAACGCCCCCGTTGGATCAAAACCCACGACTTTGGTCAATGGGGATGAATTTTGGGATAAAAACGCTCCAATTGGGTAGAAAAGTCAAAGTTGGGCATCATTGAGGATGGATTTGTGATAAAAATGCCCCAATTGGGCGGAAAAGTCAGTGTTGGGTGGAAAGGTCAATGTTCAACATCAATGGGACAAATTTTGAGATAAAAACGCCCCCGTTGGACCAAACCCCAAGATTTTGGTCAATGGGGATGAATTTTGGGATAAAAACGCTCCAATTGGGTGAAAAAGTCAACGTTGGTTGGAAAAATCAAGGTTGGATATCAACAGGGATGTGTTTTAAGATAGAAACGCTACAATTGGATTCAAAAGTCAGCGTTGGGTGAAAAAGTCAATATTGGACCTCAACGGGGACAAATTTTGGGATAAAAACGCCCCCGTTGGACCAAACCGGAAGAGTTTGGTCAATGGGGATGAATTTTTGGGATAAAAAAGTCCCAATTGGGTGAAAAAGTCAACGTTGGATAAAAAAGTCAAGGTTGGATCTCAACAGGGATGAGTTTTGGGATAAAAACGCTCCAATTGGACGGAAAAGTCAACGTTGGGTGGAAAAGCCAATATTGGACTTCAATGGGGACAAATTTTAGGATAAAAACGCCCCAATTGGGTAGAAAAGTCAACGTCTAACGTCAACGAGGATGGATTTGGAATAAAAATGCCCAGTTTGGTGGAAAAGCCAACGCTGGGCCTCAAGGGGGATGGATTTTTTGGATAAAAACACCCAGTTGGGTGGAAAAGTCAAGATTCAACATCAATGGGACAAATTTCGAGATAAAAACGCTCCCTTTGGACCAAACCCCAAGATTTTGGTCAATGGGGAAGAATTTTGGGGTAAAAAATCCCTAATTGTATGGAAAAGTCAATGTTGGACCTCAATGGGGATGAATTTGGGGTGAAAAGGCCCAGTTGGGTGGAAAAGCCAATGTTGGGTGGAAAAGTCAAGGTTCAACATCAATGGGACAAATTTTGGGATAAAAACGCCCCCGTTGGACCAAACCCCAAGATTTTGGTCAATGGGGATGAATTTGGGGATAAAAACGCTCCATTTGGGTAGAAAAGTCAAAGTTGGGCATCAATGAGGATGGATTTGCGATAAAATGCCCCAATTGGTTGGAAAAGTCAGTGTTGGGTGGAAAGGTCAATGTTCAACATCAATGGGACAAATTTTGAGATAAAAACGCCCCCGTTGGACCAAACCCCAAGATTTTGGTCAATGGGGATGAATTTTGGAGTAAAAACGCTCCAATTGGACGGAAAAGTCAACGTTGGGTGGAAAAGACAATATTGGACTTCAATGGGGACAAAATTTAGGATAAAAACACCCCAATTGGGTGGAAAGGTGAACGTCGGACATCAACGAGGATGGATTTGGAATAAAAATGCCCAGTTGGGTGGAAAAGCCAACGCTGAACCTCAAGGGGGATGGATTTTTGGATAAAAACACCCAGTTGGGTGGAAAAGTCAAGATTCAACATCAATGGGACAAATTTCGGGATAAAAACGCTCCTTTTGGACCAAACCCCAAGATTTTGTTCAATGGGGAAGAATTTTGGGGTAAAAATCTTTCTTATAATATCTTTTAGTATCTAATTGTATGGGAAAAGTCCTCAATGTTGGTAAACCTCAATGGGGCTGAATTTGGGGTAAAAAGCCGCAGTTTGGGTGGAAAAGGCATGTTGGGTGGAAAAGTCAAGGTTTTCAAACATCAATGGGACAAATTTTGGGATAAAACGCCCCCGTTGGATCAAAACCCACGACTTTGGTCAATGGGGATGAATTTTGGGATAAAACGCTCCAATTGGGTAGAAAGTCAACGTTTAAGTTGTATGAGGATGGATTTGTGATGAAAAATGCCGCAATTGGGCGGAAAAGGTCAGTTTGGGTGGAAAGTTGTCCAATGTTCAAATCATGGGAGAAATTTTGAGATAAAACGCCCTCGTTGGACCCAAACCAATATATTAAATAAAAATAAATGTAAGATTGGCCAATGGGGATGAATTTTGGGATAAAAACGCTCCAATTTGGGTGAAAAAGTCAACGCTGGATGGAAAAATCAAGGTTGGAACTCGACAGGGATGAGTTTTGGGATAAAAACGCTCTAATTGGATGGAAAAGTCAACGTTGGGTGAAAAAGTCAATATTGGACCTCAACGGGGACAAATTTTGGGATAAAAACGCCCCGTTGGACCAAACCGGAAGAGTTTGGTCAATGGGGATGAATTTTTGGCATCAAAACGTCCCAATTGGGTGAAAAAGTCAACGTTGGATGGAAAAGTCAAGGTTGGAACTCGACAGGGATGAGTTTTGTGATAAAAACGCTCCAATTGGACGGAAAAGTCAACGTTGGGTGGAAAAGCCAATATTGGACTTCCATGGGGACAAATTTTAGGATACAAACGCCCCAATTGGGTAGAAAAGTCAACGTCGGACATCAACGAGGATGGATTTGGAATAAAAATGCCCAGTTGGGTGGAAAAGCCAACGCTGGGCCTCAAGGGGGATGGATTTTTGGATAAAAACACCCAGTTGGTTGGAAAAGTCAAGATTCAACATCAATGGGACAAATTTCGGGATAAAAACGCTCCCTTTGGACCAAACCCCAAGATTTTGGTCAATGGGGAAGAATTTTGGGGTAAAAACTCCCTAATTGTATGGAAAAGTCAATGTTGGACCTCAATGGGATGAATTTGGGGTAAAAAGGCCCAGTTGGGTGGAAAAGCCAATGTTGGGTGGAAAAGTCAAGGTTCAACATCAATGGGACAAATTTTGGGATAAAAACGCCCCCGTTGGATCAAAACCTACGACTTTGGTCAATGGGGATGAATTTTGGGATAAAAATGCTCCAATTGGGTAGAAAAGTCAAAGTTGGGCATCAATGAGGATGGATTTGTGATAAAAATGCCCCAATTGGGTGGGAAAGTCAGTGTTGGGTGGAAAGGTCAATGTTCAACATCAATGGGACAAATTTTGAGATAAAAACGCCCCCGTTGGACCAAACCCCAAGATTTTGGTCAATGGGGATGAATTTTGGGATAAAACGCTCCAACTGGGGGAAAAAGTCAACGCTGGATGGAAAAATCAAGGTTGGATCTCAACAGGGATGAGTTTTGGGATAAAAACGATCCAATTGGATGGAAAAGTCAACGTTGATTGAAAAAGTCAATATTGGACATCAACGGGGACAAATTTTGGGATAAAAACGCCCCCGTTGGACCAAACCGGAAGAGTTTGGTCAATGGGGATGAATTTTTGGGATAAAAACGTCCCAATTGGGTGAAAAGTCAACGTTGGATAAAAAAGTCAAGGTTGGATCTCAACAGGGATGAGTTTTGGGATAAAAACGCTCCAATTGGACGGAAAAGTCAACTTTGGGTGAAAAAGCCAATATTGGACTTCAATGGGGACAAATTTTAGGATAAAAACTTCCCAATTGGGTAGAAAAGTCAACGTCGGACATCAACGAGGATGGATTTGGAATAAAAATGCCCAGTTGGGTGGAAAAGCCAACGCTGGGCCTCAAGGGGGATGGATTTTTGGATAAAAACACCCAGTTGGGTGGAAAAGCCAAGATTCAACATCAATGGGACAAATTTCGGGATAAAAACGCTCCCTTTGGACCAAACCCCAAGATTTTGGTCAATGGGGAAGAATTTTGGGGTAAAAACTCCCTAATTGTATGGAAAAGTCAATGTTGGACCTCAATGGGGATGAATTGGGGTAAAAAGGCCCAGTTGGGTGGAAAAGCCAATGTTGGGTGGAAAAGTCAAGGTTCACCATCAATGGGACAAATTTTGGGATAAAAACGCCCCCGTTGGATCAAAACCCACGACTTTGGTCAATGGGGATGAATTTTGGGATAAAAATGCTCCAATTGGGTAGAAAAGACAACGTTAAGTTTATGAGGATGGATTTGTGATAAAAATGCCCAAATTGAGTGGAAAAGTCAGTGTTGGGTGGAAAGGTCAATGTTCAACATCAATGGGACAAATTTTGAGATAAAAACGCCCCCGTTGGACCAAACCCCAAGATTTTGGTCAATGGGGGTGAATTTTGAGATAAAAACGCTCCATTTGGGTAAAAAAGTCAACGTTGGATGGAAAAGTCAAGGTTAGATCTCGACAGGGATGAGTTTTGGGATAAAAATGCTCCAATTGTATGGAAAAGTCAGCGTTGGGTGAAAAAGCCAATATTGGACTTCAATGGGGACAAATTTTAGGATAAAAACGCCCCAATTGGGTAGAAAAGTCAACGTCGGACATCAACGAGGATGGATTTGGAATAAAAATGCCCAGTTGGGTGGAAAAGCCAACGCTTGGCCTCAAGGGGGATGGATTTTTGGATAAAAACACCCAGTTGGGTGGAAAAGTCAAGATTCAACATCAATGGGACAAATTTCAGGATAAAAACGCTCCCTTTGGACCAAACCCCAAGATTTTGGTTAATGGGGAAGAATTTTGGGGTAAAA
>JAVTVJ010003542.1:0-28278 GCA_034509425.1 Eopsaltria australis
CCGTTTTTAGGCTCCCTTAAAGCATGCTATAAGTAAGCAGAGTCCTGTGTTAACAAATATCTAAGAATGGTTTACTGAGTTAAATTTGTAAAAGACCTTCTCCTGTATCCTTGTGAGTAAAAAAGACCCAGGACTCTTTACTATTATGTAAAATAATCCTGAACCTGGAGAACTAGGGCAGTCAGCAACTGAAAATTGCTGCATCCAACCAGCAGCCAAGAATTGATACATCAAACAGTTGCATGCAACCCACTGTAAGTTTTTTCTGTGAACATAGAAGACATGGACCCTATGCCATGCTACTGAAACTGGATAATGTTATTCTGAAAACGTTTGCTGTCAATCCTAGTATGTCTGTTCCCAGCACTAACTGATAATGTATTTAAGTCTGACTGTTTGCAGACCATGGAAGAAGCCTATTCCAGCAGAGCAGACCTGAAAGATGTGCCAGCCTGGGAGCTGTATGCAGATGAAAGCAGCTTCATGCGAGATGGCAAACAAAAGACAGGTTTATGCAAGTAACAACACACGAAACCAGGTAAACGCATGGAGAAAAGTGTTACTCAATGTACCATCACGAAAAAGCTGAACTGATTATATCAATGAAAGATCTAGAAACTGAAAGCAAAGTCATATTCTAGAAGGAAGGAAGACTAGCAACTATTCAAGCCTAGAGACTGAGTCTATGTTGAATGAAGGGACAGTAATCTTACGAGCTAAGAAAAAAGAGTCATTCCAAGTCCTGACTACCCTCACCAAATGCAAAGCTGCTGGCAGAGAGCCTTGAATTCACTGCTCCAGAGTTAAGAAGACGTCTGCTCCATAGACAGCCAGAAAACAGAGACTGATACACATTGAGATGATATGATTTAAACTGTTCTTTTGTACCTCTTATCTGTACAGTTGGTAACCGTGATTCAAATTTGGTCCTAAAATTTGCATGTAACTCTTGTCCAAAATGATCTCAAAAGCTCTTCATAAGGACAACTTGTCAAAGTTGAGAATCTGGCCTGGTAAGTTTTGCCCCAAGATAAAGATTGGGCCTGTGCCCATGGAGCTGTGATTCCAAATGTCATGTTTAATCATATTAAAGGCTGTTGACAAAACAAAATAGCTCTTAATTCCCTACTAGCCACAAAATCATTAACACTAGTTGTTGTTCTTATGCAAATCTGAATGAAAAATTTTTTTAGAAATTTGGTTGAAATTTGAAAGCAAACTCAAATTCTACACCAAGTAACGCTCAAAAGAGCTTACTGAACCTTGAATATCTTCAGTACACTCACTTCATGGTTACCAAACTGAACCTAGATAGAAGAAATGTTCATAGTAACTGTAGTTATAATTAGCATCTGTGTAACAACTAGTGGGATAGCCAGTTGTATAAACCAGAGGTATGGTTGAATGCAGAGTAGAGACTATACAAGACAGAGTCTTGTTAGTCTCTAAAAAAGGGGGGACTGATGCCGTTTGGTTTCTGCCTTTTTTCTTTTATATGTTCTCTGTACTCTCTGCACATATTTTTGTGGCTCTGTAGCCTACTATATTAATAGCTAGTTTTTCCAGTACCTTTCCATAGCCCTTCCCTAAGCAGAAAGACAAAACAAATTCCAGAGCTCCAAGCCCCAGGGGGTTGCAAGGCCCTGTCCTATCTCATTTCTTCCTGGGAACCAAGGCCGAGAACAACTCTGAGGTACATTTTCATAATCAGAGTGCAGCCAGTGCTGAGAGGGGGGCTCCAGTGAAGGGGCTGGACCTGAGGGGGAATTGAATCGCCACTTGTTCTCCTTATTGGTGCTCTTAATCAATTATGCTAATTTCCTAAAAGCTATAAATATGTACTCACCGCTGGAGGGGCTGGGCTTTTATGGACACCTTTCCCATAACTGCTCCTGAAACCCTTCAAAATAAAGATCCCCTTTTATATTACCTCCTTCGCTAAAATGATCTCGAGTTTTCTTTCAAGCTGGGGGAAAAGGCAACACCGGACGCCACCTGAAATGCCGCAGGAATCAAGATCCTTCCCAGACCCAAGCTGCCATCAACTAGAACTCTGGCTGCAATTGTAGGGCTAAATGCCTCCTAAAAACTGGCATCATGCATCTGGGGGGACTGAGTTTTCTTTCACATGGAAAAGCGCCATTGTTTGAATCGAAGGCCACATATCTGGGAGTTGACAGCCGCATGCTGAAATTCCGCATGGATTAAGATTCCTCGCAGACCGAAGCTGCCACCAACAAGGACCCTGGCTGCCCTTGCAGGGCCAAAACCCTCCTCCAAACTGACATCAAGAAACTGGGGGGCAGAGTTCTCTTTCTCAGAGAAAAGGACACTTTTGTTGTCGTGGCCCTAAGGCACTCTGCTCCCTGCTTCTCCTGATATTCCGCATGGATCAAGATCCTCGCGCAGACCCAGAGCTGCCACGCACAGGGACACCCGTTGGCTGCCCTGCAGGGCGCAAAACCCTATCCAAACTGAACATCCAGAACCGGGGGGCGAGTCCTCTTCTCAGAGAAAAGGGACACTTTTTTGGTGTGCCCGGCCCTAAGGCACTGCTCCCTGCTGCCTGCCTGAAATTCCGTAATGGATCAAGAATTCCTCGCAGACCCAAGCTGCCATCGACAGGACACTGGCTGCCCTTGCAGGGCCAAAGACCTCCTCCAAACTGACATCAAGAAACTGGGGGCAGAGCTATTTTCCTCAGAGCAAAGGGACACTTTTTGTGTCCCGGCCCTAAGGCACTCTGCTCCCGGATGCCACCTGAAATGCCGCATGGATCAGGATTCTTCCCAGACCCAAGCTGCCATCAACTAGAACTCTGGCTGCAATTGTAGGGCTAAATGCCTCCTCAAAACTGGCATCATGCATCTGGGGGACTGAGTTTTCTTTCACATGGAAAAGCGCCATTGTTTGAATCGAAGGCCACATATCTGGGAGTTGACAGCCGCATGCTGAAAATCCACATAGATTAAGATTCCTCGCAGACCCAAGCTGCCACCAAAAATGACCGTGGCTGCACTTGCAGGGCCAAACCCTCCTCCAAACTGACATCAAGAAACGGGGGGGCAGAGCTCTCTTTCTCAGAGAAAAGGGACACTTTTTGTGTCCCGGCCCTAAGGCACTGTGCTCCCGGTGATGCCGTTTGGTTTCTGCCTTTTTTCTTTTATATGTTCTCTGTACTCTCTGCATATATTTTTGTGGCTCTGTAGCCTACTATATTAATAGCTAGTTTTTCCAGTACCTTTCCATAGCCTTTCCCTAAGCAGAAAGACAAAACAAATTCCAGAGCTCCAAGCCCCAGGGGGTTGCAAGGCCCTGTCCTATCTCAGTTCTTCCTGGGAACCAAGGCCGAGAACAACTCTGAGGTACATTTTCATAAGCAGAGTGCAGCCAGTGCTGAGAGGGGGGCTCCAGGGAAGGGGCTGGACCTGAGGGGGAATTGAATCGCCACTTGTTCTCCTTATTGGTGCTCTTAATCAATTATGCTAATTTCCTAAAAGCTATAAATATGTACTCACCCCTGGAGGGGCTGGGCTTTTATGGACACCTTTCCATAACTGCTCCTGAAGACCTTCAAAATAAAGATCCCCTTTTATATTACCTCCTTGCTAAAATGATCTCGAGTTTCTTTTCCAGGCTGGGGGAAAAGGCAACAGTTATTTGGCACACCCAGAAGGGACACGAGAACCTGGTACCCTTCCTCTGGACCGAAAACATCCTGCAAGGAATTCCTTTCTGACAGCAATCTAAAGAATTCCCTGCCACGGGCCTGAGGTCGAGACACCATGGTTCCAAGATCCCACAGGAGGTAGTATAAAGGTGGTTCTTTTCGTTGTGTAGTGTGTAGTTTGTATGTGTGTGTATTGTTTATGTATTGTGTATCTGTTTAAAGTCAGTAATTGTTAGCGATCCCAGGACAACCTGGCGTGGTGGTGAGAAAATTTGCTTTTGAAATCATTTCTCCAAGTTTTTCCTGTTGCCGATTTTCCAACCTGCCCCAGAGATCGGCTGGTGGGGAGGAGGCGGGTGTGTGATCTCGGCTGAGATTGTTCACTGGTAGAGAAAAGCAAATCACAGTGCGAAAGTTTATTTCATGTTTAGCACATGCGAGTTTTGAATTGAAAGCTGGCCTGGAGACATCTGGCATGGAGCGGCCGGGGAGGCCTGGTCTGCTTCTGGTAGGAGGTGGGGATGGGCCCCGCTTCCTACAGGTTTGTGGAGCGGCTGGGTGCCCAGCCTGCTCCTTGGTGGTAGGCGAGTGAGAAATCCTCGCTTCCTACAGGTCTGTGGAGAGGCTGGGTGTCCAGCCTGCTCCTTAGTGGGAGGCGAGGGAGAGATCCTCGCTTCCAGCAAGTTTTGCGGAACGGCCGAGAAAGCTCGGTTCGCACCATTGTAAGGGAAGGGGGAGAAGCCCCCACTTTCTATGTTCCATCTGTAAAAAGTTTTTCCAAGATTTAAGGCAAGGGCGACTCCCGGACTTCCGGGACGGCTCCGCGAGCAGGGCGGTCACTCCCCCGTGACAGAAGCGGGGCACCAGCCGCTCTGAGAGGGGCGGAGGTGATTCCTGCCATTGCCCTGGTCACGGCCGGGGGATGCGCGGGGAGCGGTCCCAGGAAGCGAACCGGGACCGGGGCTGCCGCTGCGCTGCTTCGGCCCTGCTCTGGCGGAGGCGGGGCCGCCGCTGCGCGGCCACGGCCCGGCTCACTCGCTGCCCCTGGGCCCCGCCCGCACCGGCCCGGAGCGGGCCGGAAGTGGGAGATCTATGGGAAGGAGCGGCCCTATCGCACTTTCCACAAGTAAAGAGCTTGTTTTAGAGACACCCGAGAGCCGCTGTGAGCAGCAGCACGGGCCGAGCGCGCGAGCCGGGGGTGCCCCTGGGCGGGGGTGCCCGCATGCCGCGCCCGTCCCCGGCCGTGCGAGGGCAGCGAGCGCTCTTTGTCTGCTCTGGTAAGCACTCAAAAGGGAAACACCGAGCCCAAAGAACAAGAAGCCGTTTTTAGGCTCCATTAAACCATGCTATAAGTAAGCAGAGTCCTGTGTTAACAAATATCTTAGAATGGTTTACTGAGTTAAATTTGTAAAAGACCTTCTCCTGTATCCTTGTGAGTAAAAAAGACCAAGGACTCTTTACTATTATGTAAAATAATCCTGAAACTGGAGAACTAGGGCAGTCAGCAACTGAAAATTGCTGCATCCAACCAGCAGCCAAGAATTGATACATCCAACAGTTGCATGCAACCGCACTGTAAGTTTGTTCTGTGAACATAGAAGACATGGACCCTATGCCATGCTACTGAAACTGGATAATGTTATTCTGCAAAACGTTTTGCTGTCAATCCTAGTATGTCTGTTCCAGCACTAACGAACTGGTATTTAAGTCTTGACTGTTTTGCAGACCTCATGGAAGAAAGCCTATTCCAGCAGAGCAGACCTGAAAGATGTGCCCAAAGCCGACCAGGAGGCTGTATGCAGATGAAGGCAGTCTTCATGCGAATGCAAAACAAAAGACAGGTTATGCAGTAACAACGCACGAACCAGGTACACCATAGAAAAGTGTTTACCATCAAATGTACCATCACAAAAAGCTTAACTGATTATATCAATGAAAGATCTAGAACTGAGCAAAGTCATCTAGAAGGAAGGAAGACTAGCAACTATTCAAGCCTAGAGACTGAGTCTATGTTGAATGAAGGGACAGTAATCTTACGAGCTAAGTTAAAAGAGTCATTCCAAGTCCTGACTACCCTCACCAAATCCAAAGCTGCTGGCAGAGCGCCTGAATTCACTGCTGGCCAGAAGTAAGAAGACGTCGTCCATCGCACGCCAGAAAACAGAGACTGATACAACTTGAGATGATATGATTTAAACTGTTCTTTTGTACCTCTTATCTGTACAGTTGGTAACCGTGTGTCGTGGTTTTAGTTCGCTTATTCAGGTTTGTGGCTAAATGCCAGCACACTTACCTAAATTTACTTGATTGCTTGTTGTGAGATAAGGATTAGGAGTAGGCAAAGCAGGCTCAAACTTTATAAAGTACAAAGAAGTTTTATTAATATATCTAAGACAAAGGGAAAAAGAAAAAAAAACTCAAGAAAAACTAGAACAAACTCTCTAGACTACTCCTCTTTCTCTACTTCTCTATTTCATTCTTTCTGACAACATACAAAAGACAATACTTCGACTTCTAGTTAGTTTACTACTTCAGAAACAGCTCTTGTTCCAGTTCATTTGGGAGAGAAGTTTCTTTTGCTTACACCATGGATCTTCTGTAAGAAAAATACAGTTTTTTATGGGTCTTTTGCTTTACCATTAACTGCCGCCTGGAGCAAAGTCCAGCTTAATGGTGGATCCCTCCCACACCAGTAGCCTTCCCACAGCCACTTGGGTGGGTTATGAACAGTCCACAGGGTACCTGTTTTAAGGATGCCCAGTTCAATTGCAGCAACAAAGAAAATCCTTTCTTCTGTGCTGAGCAACACAGGTTCTCCTGACAACTCAGGTTCTCTAGCATTCCCCCTGGGACCAGGGCTCTGGGTCACAGCCTCTCCTCTCTCTTGGTTCTAGTTTCTCATCAGGCTGTACTTTTTCAACACCTACTTGTCTTTACCCAGGTATTTCAGTTCATTGGCTGCAATAAGAACCTCACATCCCCCCTTTGGACTATATCTTCATATATTACAGGGAATTTATTAGCTCAGTCCCCAACCATGGTTCTCCAAAAGAGTTTTCAGCTTCACTCTTGAAGCAACTTCCCATGCACCTCCTTGTGAGTATCAGTTCTGCTTTCCTCACTGACTGTAAAGTCTCTGCGCTGCACTATGTAGGTGTCCTCACTCGTTCCTCTCTCTGCGAGGAAGGATGGGTGTCTGTGAGTTTAGTCTAGGCATGGAGAGAGTTAATCTCTGTCTCTCTCTCTTCGGCAGTGTGAGGATCACGTGCTCTTTGCCGGGTTGTTTGAACAGGTCCGAGCTGGATGCCAGACGTTCTCAAGAGTCTCTTTGCTTGGCTCTGCCAAGCTGGCTCGGCCTGGTGGGGCCATCTGGGCCCGGGGTGACAGGGCAGGGCCTGGCCCGAGCTGGATGGAGTCCGGCCTGGACCTTGCCTGGCCCGGAGCAGGGGCCTGGCTCTCCCTCTCGTGTAGCTGGCACACTGGCTGAGCTGTATCTGCTGAAGTTTCCAGCCGTTCCTCCCCCATGCCTGGCTGCAGCGGCACGGCTGCCGTAAAACCTCCCTTCCCCCCCACCATCCCTCCTTTGGAAGGAGGTGGGGGGGGGCCTTACCAGCGAGAGAAGCAGGAGCTGCTCCTCTCTACACAGCAGCAGCAGGTCCAAAGAGGAAGAGCTTCAGAGAGTCTCTGCTTATATATGGTTTTTTCCTCGAAGGCGGATCACTTTTTAATTGGTTTACCTACCTATCAACCCTTAAAACTACCTGATCATTGACTCTCTCTCGCAGGAAGGAAGTTGTATTCCTTCCTGCAGCCCAGATCACTTCCTAGATTTTGACCCCTCTGGCCTAACCCAGGACAACTGGTTATATTTTCACTGCCGGCAGTTTTAAATCCAGTGCCCAGTAACAATCTACTTTGCAGGTTCCAGTTTCCTCTCACTCATCTCACAAAACTTCTTGGTGAAAATCTTCACTTTGCATGAAGACAACTGTTTGTTAAGAACTGAAAAGCAATATAAACATTTTAATTTAATGTTGAATTAAATGACACACAGAAAATGTTTTAATCATATTATGTTTATATTGCACTCTTAAAGAAGAAGTCCCATTTCAAACTTTCTTGGAGTTTTAAAGTTATGTGTTGTGACAGAGTGTGTTGGAGCTGTTAATAAACTGAAAAGTGTTAATAAATTGATAATTATTAAAATGGATACCTGAGAGAAAAAAACCTAGATATCATGCCAGTTGCAATAATGGTCTTACTGGTATATGCACGTGCATACAGCACATTGTCAAGTACTGCCTCGTGGTCGACATTGAAGTGATCATCAATGTCTCACAGGCGGTCTGGTTGGCTGGCATTAACTCAAGAGTTAAGGATTTCTCCTTGTGCAAACCATGCTCTGAAAATAATAAAACTCCATTCTGAAATAGGACTGGGGGGGAGGGGGGGGGGGGGAAGAAGAATATTTCTTTTAATCCTAGAGAAGACTGACTTTTTGTCTTCAGGCTGTTCCACGTACCCTAAAGATAGTTTAGGGCTCACGATGATCATTGTTTTGTGTTTAGGGTTTGAGGCGGGGAGGGGTTGACATATGGATATCTGTGCTCTAGGAATTTAGCTGTGAGCAAAACCTGTTTATATACACAGTCTACTTCAAATGTGAAGTGTTAAAAATAGTGTGTAGTACTTAGATAAATTTATCTTGAATAGAAAAGCTGCTATAACCTGTAGGAGGCCTACTAGATCTCAAAAAAAAAAAAAAAAAGAACAAAAACCCCAAGAACAAACAAACAAACAAACAAATCAGTTAAAATAAAATGCAGTTCCTAACTCTAATTTTTCCAGGTTGGATAACATCAAATGACAGAAGAAAAACTCACTTCCTTGTGGGCCAGTACACACTATGCTCTCCAGGATTTCTGTGCCAGTCCTAAAGTTTTACATGTATGAAGCTATCAGGAGCCTTCTATTTACTTATACAAAATAAACTGTCTTTCCAGTTTATTACACCTGTAGCTTTTAACAGTCAGAAAGATACAAAGTGTTTTCGGTATCAATGAAGATAATCTTTCCACCTGCGTAGCCATTTGGTCCTGGGAGCTGAGCTGTCACTACAGAGAATCATAGAATATCAAAACGAAAAAGCAGGAAAAATATTTTCTTACTCCATCTATCGTTACTTTTTAAATAAAATACAACTGTTTATCCATATTGCAAAGAACTGTCAGTTTTAACCAATGTGAAAATCAAGAGTATCTTGTCTTACTGCTGTCTTGGGAATAAACTCAAGCTGCTTTTCTAGATTGCAGATCAGATGAGATTTAATTAATGGTGTCAAAATTCTTTGACTCAGTACCATCACTAAATCTGTATATTTTAGGGATATTATTAGTAAGTTCTTACACACAAAGAATCCTCTTAATCCTCAGCCCAAATAAATTCTATTGGCTTCCAGCTGTAACTCATATGATCAAAAATTCTTTGGATATGAATTTTTCCTGATGTGCAAATAGTTGCTGATTGTGGGTTTAGTCTCTCTGGAGTGAATAAGTTAAAATACTCAATCCAATTGTAATCATTCATGCAAAAGGGTATTACTCTGCTGACCATTACACTATACTAACCAGAAGAGGCCTTATTTTTCTAGAACATGCTATATTTTACTTTACAATATAGGGTTCATTTAAGAGAATTTGCCTACCCAGTGTCTGGTAATTCCAGCAGCATTAACAGTTATTTAAGTTGTTTTTTACTACTATTTACACATTGAGAGACACCTCTGGGAAATCAGAGTCCTGCGGTATTTGGCACTGCCCAAATATGGTGACTGCCAAAGTTTGTTTATCTAGTTATTGACAGCCAGTATTACCCTTTCAGTGCCCTTTCAGAATGTCATATTCAGCAAAACCTCTTGAAACCAGGACAGTCAAAGAGTTGCTGAAAAAAAATTTTGCCTCTGCCCTTTTTTGAGCAATGCCCCCATCTATATGTGACCCATATTTGAGTTCTGCTTTTCCAGATGGTGTTTCACTGGTTTATCTAAGACAGCCTATTATCTTCACTCTCCTTATGGCAAAACTTTCATGGATGTGAGCAGTATTAAAAAGTAACCATTTATATGAGTTCTCTACTCAAACACAGTTAAGGGAGGTAATAGTCACCAAGGTCTGTTTCACTGTATTTCTAGAAATAAAAGATTCTGACTTGTCTCTATGTGTTTAATTCTGATACAGTTGTAAACAATGGATTCACTGAGAAGAAATATCATGCTCTTTTAAGGTATTATACCTACCACAAAGAGTGTGAGATAGCTGTGTTTTACGTGTTCGGAACTCTGTTAAATAAAGAAAAGAAAAAAAAAAAGAGTCAGGGTTTCTTTCTCCAAGTTTGACAGATTCAGGAATTACTGCAGTTAGAAACACACCTACAAAATTCGCCTTGATCTCTACCTTTTAAAATCGTTTAACCTCTATTTCTAAATCATATTCTGTGCAGGAGAAATGTGTTACGTGAAAAGCAAAATCTGAAATGCTTTAATTTGATCATGCTTGACCGCCAAAGTAATTTATTCTCTTGTGTATAGGAGTTAAAACCACATGGCACCCGTGGAAAAGTGATAACAGGGGGGCAGGATGGGGAAGAAATGGTTGATTCCATTAACCTAGCCCAGTTCCATTTCCAGTAAAATGGTCAAGGAGAAGCTTACAAGTTTATTAATCTCATTCTATCAAATCACATTAGTCTCCAGTTTATCTTTTCTAAAGGGAGGAGTACTGTGTTTTATGAACTCTTATTGCTGAAGTGTCAAGCACCAGCTAATCAGGTGTACTATAATAGCAGCTTAATTGTAATTTCAAAATCTTACATAAAATGCAATGTACCTTAAGTGTGCATAACTAAAATACCTTTCGTGCCAATTTTGTTACTGGAAAGGAACACACTGCATCAGGGAGAACTTTGGCATATCAGTAATAGTCTTAATAATGCTATGTTGTACTGAATCAGCACACCCAGTAATGATTACTCAGCTCAAACTTAGTCTGCAAGACAATGAAGAGGAAAAATCGGAAAACATTTGGAAAAGTGGATTATTTCTTCTTGCACTCAGGTAGGTACTCATCTTTGTAACTACAATGTGTTAAATTTGATAGAAGCAATCCAAGTTTAATTAAAATCTAAATTAATTTGCAATTCTTTGTTTGGTAATAGTCATTTAATATGGTTCTCTTACCTCCAAAGGCCTCAGTGATTGCCATGCTTTCAATCCCACCACCCAGAAGTTTACTGCAGAAAGGGAGAAGATTATCATATAGTTAAACCCAAAAAATCACAAGAAGAAACAAAAAAAGAGACATTTTTACTACTTTAAGGAAAGTAATTTCTGCCCTAAAGCCCCTCACTTGATGCATTAAGTGCAGGGCACTAAATGATCATTGATTCATAAAGAATTAACTCTGTCTTTACCTCCCTTTTTGTGTGCAAGGGGAAGATCTAAAGAAATTACTATTGGAAAGAAAGGAGAGAAAATAACATTTGAAAAGATAACATTCCATAAAAATATCTCAAGGGAGGACTTGAAGACTTGTAATTTTTACCTGAAACCTGCAGATTATTTTGATAGGTGAAAAAACTATACTTTCAAGATTTCTGGATGCCAACTATTTGTTTACAGTGACTGTACAAAGTCGAGTTTCCTCTCAGAAAAAGAGTTGGTTTTGGTGCTTATTGATGCAGGCTTCTTTAAGCCAGCACTAACTCCAAATGCAAGGGGATTCTATGTGTCCTAGCTGAGTATTTATTCCCTTATATTTCTATGTCTCATTAAAGACAATGAAGATGATTATTGGGAACATTTGGATGAAGGAAGGATATTAGAGATAAGCTTACTCAAATTCCTGACTGCCAGTGGAAATATGAAAGACTATCTTCCGTTTTTCATTGTACTCAAAGGCGGTGAGGAAGCCTGGTTCCTAAGGAAGACCAAAGAGAATATGAGAGGTTTATTTTAGCTTTAACCTGAAGTTAAAAGTGCAATATCCCACATAAATATCTTCTTTTCCCCCTAGCCTCATTCATGTGGGTTGGGTATAAAAAGCATCACAGCATTCATGGGGTTGGTTGTAGAGTATAAAGTATAATGCCTTAGAGTAACAGGCAGAATAATTTTCAAAATTATTTTGATGATGCAGTGGGAAATCTAAGAGAAATGTTGCACAACATTTTGGAGAGGCCAACATAAGATCAAACTCTCAGGAAAGTGACTGGCTTACAACAAGCTTGTTTGCAGCTTCTTTAATCTTGTCCACTTTAGCCTCTGAGAGCCCCTTCACATTGCACAGCACCCGTCTTGTGGTCATCTGGATTCCTTTGATTGTGCAAATCTCAACTGCCTTCAGCTTTTTAATATCTGCTATGTTCTGCAAAGAAATTTCCCTTCTGTGAGTACTCAGGACAGTTAACAACTGGAAGGTGAAGTAAATCTTTGAAACATATTTTAGGTTTACATTCATATGCATGTGTTTTCACCAAAAAAGAAACATATTTACAGTAAGCTCTTCAATGTGTAGTTTGTGACACCAACAAAACAAAATTTTGAGTAACATTGGTGAGAGGGATCATGGTGCAGAGAGCAGCTCCTGGTGGTTTTGAGAGAAAGATGTCTGGGTATTTACTTCTCCCTGTTCAGTGTCATTTTTTCTAGATCAAAGCAGGTAGTAAAGAAACAGTACAGAATTATTTCAGATAGTGTGGAGCCCAACCTAGGACACCCTGTAACACTCAGTCTGTTCTTGGTCCCTTAGCACAGATAATCTGTAAGCAAGATCATCTGGTGGTGGATAACTGGGAGCTGATTCACAAGCATCATTGGTAGCGGAGTCTAACTGCTGTGCTGTTTCTGCATGTCCAGTTTAAAACACATGTATCCTGCAGATCTGACTGACACTTTGGGCTGGAGTGAGCTACTAGTTTTTCATACATTTGGAACACCATGACTTCAGACAGCACCCTACTGACATATTTTGCCTTCCCTCACCTCATTTTATGATTCTGACATCACTGGAAATTTAAAAGGAAGAACAGATTACTCACAAGAAAGCATACTGTGTGAAAGGTGTGGGATAATACATCAATTTACCATTTCTGGCCAAAATTTTTCTTTGAAAAAAACTATGAACTGGACATATCATCTATTTATCTGGAGTGTGTGGGTGCATAGAGCATAAGAAGGGAGGGGGATTGTGTGAGAAATTAGTCATGTTTATTTGGAAGCTTATTTCTCATCCTGTGATATGTGTGTGACACTCAGCAGAAGCTGAAAGGTAACAGCACCTTAAATCCTACCAAACACTTTTGATCACTGAACCACAGTCTGAGTTGTTCTAATCTGATTCTCTTTTTGGGCACACTGGCAGATCTAGTAAATATTTTTCTCTCTACTCCTTGGAAAAAAATTCTAAACCCACAAAAATTATTTCTTCAGGTAAATGAATTTAACAGATATGTCTTATCATATGTTTGCACAAAGCTTTTAACTGGCACAGCTGAGAACAAAAACTTCCTCTGAGGTGTGGGAATAACCACTTGGAAGAATGAAAAAAATAATGGAAAGGAGCAGAAAACCCTTATTAACCCCAGAAGAACAGCCTAAGTCATTATTCTTAGTTTTCAAACACTTTCATACATTTGTATCATACTGTGAAAGCCATGCCTCATTTCATACTGACAGGATAGTACAGCTCCCTTCCAGCTCAGGTCACCCTCTTTGATCAACTTGTTAAATTTTTAAAGAAGTAATTTGTTTATTTTTCCTATGTTGCCCCATAGTTTGAGTTCCCAACCATGTGATCCTTCTTCAGAACTAAAAAGATTTTAAAACTGCCAATGAACTGCCAATAAAAAAATTGCCAACAATTGCCCTGCTGACATGCTCAGCCCGGTATCTACAGTGCTGACTAATGATGAATCATTGTGACATGCCCTCCCCATCTGTATCTGTCTGTAGTAATTTTTATTAGAGTTAAATCTCACTTACTTCAGGCAAACCCAACTTTTTACTCTGCTTCTATAACCCTGAATATAATAGGATTCCAGTCCATGAGTCAGTCTCCTAGATAAACATATAATAATTGTAATTCAAATAAATAGGTGATGTTTATGTGATGATGGTAACAATGATAAGAATTCACATTTGATGAAGAAAACTAACCACTTATTTTTCTAGCTACTAATATTTTCCTCACTTCTACTCTACCCCCTGCACCAGCATGCTGAAAAAAGTGTAGCAACAACTGTCACAGTGTAATTTCACAGGCACCAAAAATGCAGGAGTAATTACAAAGATTGGCAGTAACAGGAAATAATCTATCATACAGTTTTCAAATAAATTAGCAAGCAGTTGGTTTTTCAAGAGTGCTAGGTGATAAATACTTGGAGCATCTTGACACTTTATTTAGGAATCTGATGTGAATGAGATTTTCTAAAAATCTGTCTTATAACCAGAGGCAAAATTTTTCTCCACTAAGTTAGAACTTATGGCAAGGAGGAATTTCAGTTATTTTCATCAATGTGTATACAATTTTGGAAACAACCTTACAGTAGCATTTCAAGGACAATTCTGTGTTATCAAGTGATTGCTAATACTTACAATTCCATGCTTCTGCAGCAGGTCAATATACTGAAAAAAGGATTCCTAAACAAAACAGCAAAAAAAAAAAAGTTGCTTTTTCTTGTTATTACATCTATCTCACTACATGACTGTTTTAGATTTGTAAACATTTATTGATTTTTCACAAATAATACATAACTTGTTGGACAACTGAAATAAGCAAAGCCATAGTGAACCAAAAAGGCCTACACATTTCCTATCATCTTCTCCATAACGTTGTAGTGGTTTTAATTAATCTGAGTTTCTGGATAAATGCCAGCACACTTACTAAAATTTACCTGACTCTTGTTGTGAGATAAGGATTAATAGTAGGCAAAGTAGGCTCACACTTTAAGGGGTATAAAGAGAATTTATTAACAGGCTTAAAAAAAAGAATAATAAAAAACAGGAATCAGAACAAAACCTTTAGAACATCCTTCTCTCCTTCCCCCCCCCCCCCCCCTCCATTTCTTTCCCACTGACCATACAAAAAGACAACACTTTGATGTTTAGTTAGTTTTCCACTTCTGAAATAGTCCTTTTCTCAGTTCATGTATGGAGAGAAGTTTTCTCTTGCTTTACCATGTTGATTCCCATAGGAAATACAGTTCTTATGGTTTTCGGCCCCAACACAAGCAGCCGCCCGGAAGGAAAAGATCTGCTTGTTCTGGAAAATCCCTCCCACTTTAGTAGTTTTCCCAGGACTACTACAGTGGACATATGATGGTCGCTGAGGTACTCTTTTGAGGATGAACATTTCTATTACAGCGGCAACAAAATCCCCTTTTCTCATTATCAGCAACATACGTCGTCTTCTATTATTCCCAGGGCAAGGAATCTTTACACAGGAGCCTTAGTCCACTGGCTGTAGCTGGAATATTACATCCCTCCTTTTTCACTCTTTTAGACCATTGTTCATATATTACAGGGTATATTATAGCCGAGTTTATCAACATGTCTTTACAAGAGAAGTTTCAGCCTCAAAATTTAGGCACTCCTCATCTCGTCTTTCTCTGGATATAGGCCTGGCTTCATTCAATAGCTTGGAGTCTTTATGTTGTACTTTTTTTAGGTGTCTTCATCCTTTCTTTTTCTGTGTAGGGTAAAACCAATGTTTTCAAGTTCCATCCTGATACTGAAAAAAGTTAACTTGTCTTTAGGCCAGGCGATGGTCACATGTCATCTCTCCACGTTGTTCAAGCGTAGCATTCTCAGCTTTTGAGCTGAGGGAGAGGAGTTCGTCTGCACCGTTCTCCATCCAAGCCGCGCCTGAGCTGCAGGGGGCCGGCGGGGCTGCGTCCAAGCTGCAGGAGGAGGAGCCTGCCTGTGCCGCTCTCCATCCAAGCTGCATCTGAGTCGCAGGGGGCACGGGCAAGGCGCGGAGTCAGCCCGGGCTGGCCCAGTGAGGTTGGCAAAGCTGAGTCACCTTGGCCTGGGGCAACAAAGTGGGGCCCGGAGCCAAAAGGCCCGGTGCTGCCTACTGTAGCTGGCATGTCGGCCTGGATGAACTGCCTCTGCCGAGAATCCAGGCCGGGTCCTCCCACTCCCCCTCCACGCCATTCCGGCGTGGCCTAGCTGGACCTCACCATGGGTGCAGAGGGAGGAGAGAGAGGTCTTCTCTCAGTGAGCTGAAAGTCTAAAAGAGGCAGGCTTTAGCTTCTCTCTTGGTTTTATGAGTTTTGGAGGCGGAAACTGTAATACCTCCTTTTGGGTATCTCATTTCCAGCTCCACCTCCTTCTTTCTGTACCGGAAATTCCAACCAAGGCTACCCTACGACAAAAGTGTATCTTCACAGGCAATTAATCCTCTGGTGTGCTAATAAAACTTGTCTTAGCATCATAATCTGAAGCTTTTCTGCCATAGTTTCTCACTGTTTTCATGCTGATGATCATTCCTTGGAAGCAGAAAATTAACTGATAGTGCCCTTGCATTTAATATAGAAGTGTAAAATATGATGAAATAATGATGATGCCTTTTTCTGGTCTTAGGAAATAAAGGCTCAGACACGGTGAAAGGGTTGGGGGTTGTTTACCTCGGTATTTTAATAGGATCCCGTTTGATGGCTTCTGCCGTCCAGGTAGAACACGCCGCAAAAGCCCCATCCCTCCAATCGAGTATACAATTAAAGACTTTACACATTAGCATATCTACCAGGAGGGCCCAATAAGGGGCCTGGGTGGGCTAACTTCTAGTTTACAAAATCTATCCTACTAGGAGACCTTGAGGGCCCATGAAAACAGGGTGTTTGGTCTTCTAACTCTACGTGGTTTCAGGGGTGTTTAGTCTACCGGCCTACTAAACACCATGAAACCAGGCTAAACTATCACCTAAAGCATCACAAGTATGCATGCTAATACTTGTGAATATAGGAAACAGTGTAAGAAATATTCAGGAGAAAAGCAGAAAAATCCTTTAGGCATCATTTCCCCCCTTTTAGAGACTAACAAGACTCTACTTTGTCTAGTCTCTACTCTACCTTACTCTATTCTACATTACCCACAGTATCGGTTTACACAACCGGCTGACATGCAGGCTACTACACAGAGGATAACTACAATTACAGCTACTATAAATGTTTCTTTTATCCAGGCCCAGTTTGGTAACCATGTGGTAAGGGTGTCAAAGATCTGGTCAAATTTTAAGGTGTCAATTTTGGAAGCTTAAAATGCCAATCAGTGGTCAGTGACCACCCCCATCTAGAGGTGGCAACCGGATACAGATCCAGCAATTGTTCTTATTAAGAACTTTGGACACATTTTGGACTACAGCCTTGTGTAAATCATGGGACAAACCTTGAATCATAGTTACTATTTGGGCAGATAACAGACATGTAAAGAACAGTTTAAACCCCATCCTCCTGATCTGTATCAGTCTTTGTTTTCTTGATGGTCTCGGGAGCCGAAGCCTTCTTCACTCTGGAATAGTGGATCCACGGTCCTTTGCCGGCAACTTTGACTGCAGTGAGGGTGGTTGTAAAGACGCTCTTACAATTTTTACCGACGGCTCTGGATCCTCTCACAAGTCAGTCTCGACTTGGAAGGATCCAAGGACTCAGAAATGGGACTCTGATGTCCGTGTGGTAGAAGGATCCCCACAGATTGCCGAGCTAGCCGCCGTCATGAGAGTGTTTGAGAGGTTCTCAGAACCTCTGAATTTGGTCACTGATTCAGCATATGTAGCTGGTATAGTCCTCAGAGCTGAGCATGCCCTTTTGAAAGAAGTTGCCAACCCGAGGTTGTTTAGCTTGCTCTCGAGACTGGTTTACCTGTTATCCCATCGAGAGCAACCGTATCATGTTATGCACACAAGAGCGCACACTGACTTGCCAGGCTTTATTGCTGAGGGCAATAGAAGGGCGGACGCCTTGGTCATGGCCGTGCGCATGGCCAACACGCCAGACATCTTTAACCAAGCCAAGCTCTCTCATCAGTTCTTCCATCAAAACGCTCCTGCCCTCCAGAGAACGTTCCATCTTCCTCTGGAGCAGGCACGAGCAATCGTGGCAACATGTCCTTCTTGCCAAAGATACCAAATCCCCTCGCTATACCCTGGGGTCAATCCACGCGGATTGGAGAGCTGCCAAGTGTGGCAGACCGATGTTACACATTTCGCCCCCTTTGGCAAGCAAAAGTACATTCATGTCTCTGTTGACACATTCTCCGGAGCAGTGTACGCCTCTGTACACGCCGGAGAAAAATCCAAAGACGTGACCAGACACTGGTCAATGGCGTTCTCAGTATTAGGCTCCCCTAAAGAAATTAAAACAGATAAAGGACCAGCGTACAGGTCAAAAAAGGTACAGGAATTTCTGCAACAGTGGGGAATCAAACACCTCATGGGCATACCCCACTCTCTCACAGGCCAAGCAATTGTCGAAAGAACACACCAAGATAAAAAACGGATCCTTGAACAGCAACGGGGAGAAACAGAAGGACAGACGCCCATTGAGCGCCTCTGTAGGGCTCTTTTTACCCTCAACTTTTTAAATTGCTCAGCAAAAGAGCCCGTTCCCCCCGTGTTCCGGCACTTCACTAATTCGACCCAGGCCAAATTAAAGGAACAACCGCTGGTGCTCTTCAAGGACCCGCAAAGTAGACAAAAGGTGGGACCAGTTCGACTCATCGTGTGGGGGAGGGGATATGCTTGTGTCTCCACTCCAGAGGGACCGCGCTGGATCCCAAGCCGAGACATCAAGCTGTACCAAGAGCGCCCACCAGAACAGACCCGGACGACTCTACCAACAGACGCTGCTCCACAGAGATCAGCGTGGAAGAGAAGGAGAAAGAAGACTTCAGACTTCGACAGCGATCAAGAAGATCAAGGAGAACAAGAGGAGATCAACTATATACAAAGAAGAGACTTTCAGATTTACTGCCTATACCCAGCTCGTGAGAGTCTCCCGTCCGAGCAACCAGATCCTTTCGTCCTCACCGAGACCCTTCTTTTTGATACCTTCCCCTTGGATTCTCCCCAAACCTGCCCCATGTACCTCTCAGACCCCAACCTCCCGTACCCCGATCATCCCCAGTCTTGTAGAGAGACAATGCTTTAATAATGTTTGTTTGTTTTACTGCAGATTTTAAAGACTTTGCTTTGGATTTTAGTTATTATCTTCATTGTGTTAAGCTTCCTTGGATGTTTTAAAACCTTCATAATTTCTTTTATTAGCAAGTCACTTTCTTTAAGTAAAAAAACAGGGGGAGATGTAGCGGTGGTTCTGAACCAGGAAGGACGAGGACTTCCCGTGGCATGTTCCACAGACAGAGAGTTTCCCCCCGAAGCTGCCAGAGACAATAGTTTAGACCACCAAGCCACGAACCCCAAGTTCCTGCTATTGGTTCCTTGATTTGTCTGTTATGTGTCCCAGTTCTGGAACATTCCCTGTTACCCGGTTGTTCATTTGTTGTTCTCTCTTCTCCCCTCCCCTCCCTAAACCTCATTCGACTGTGCACCCTGGACCCTCTCTTGTATTGCCCCTGCGCCCTCAGATTATTGGATGTTATTCCTCCCTTAAATACCCATGGAATGAGCTATTCTGGGCTCTTAGTCCCTGAGCTCCCTTGGGGGTAATAAACCTGCCGAACCCTCATACTAAGAGTCCTCCTTCTTTGGGTAGTTCTTTGCTATCCTGCAGTGCTCTGAGGGCATCAACTCCTCAGCCCCAACGCAGACTAGTGGAGCCAGTCGTCGGTTCCCCGGTTAAGCCCTCTCGATCGGAATGCGAACGGCTTTTCAGGGTCGCGCTAGTGCTCTGCCGCCGGGACCAGAGTGGGATTAAGAAGCAGGGAACGCAACAGGTGGTCAGCAAAACTTGGAACAGTCCCTTCCACTTGGCTTGCAAGGGGTCACCGTCCCACCATTTGATGTAGACCCAATCTCCGGGCTGGAACTGATGAGCAGGTATGTCCGGTCTTATTGGCCTGGACAACACGACAAATCTCTGGAGCTTCTGCAAAGTGGAACTCAAAGCCATTAAGTACTTCTGCAAATCAGCTTTACCCTTCACATGAATCTCTCCCGGGATATGTGGAGCTTGATAAGGCCTGCCATATAATATTTCATAGGGACTTATATTGTCCCTTCGCCTTGGCTGTATGCGAGTTCTCAGCAAGGCTATCGGCAGGGCTTGAACCCAGGTCATGGATGTCTCTTGACAAATTTTACAAATCTGGGTTTTGAGGGTTCCATTCATTCGTTCAACTTTGCCACTTGCCTGGGGCCTGTATGGTGTTTGCAGGTCCCAGGCAATTCCCAGAACCCTGCTGACTTCCCCAACTACCGTTGCAACAAAGTGAGTTCCCCTGTCAGATGACATTCCTAGAGGAACCCCGAATCTTGGAATTATATGATTCAGCAAGGCTTTCACTACTTCTCTTGCTGTGTTGGTGCAACAGGGGTAAGCTTCGGGCCATCTACTAAAGGTGTCAACCAGTACCAGTATATACTTACATCCCTCTTTGCGTGGCATCTCAGCAAAATCGATCTGCCAATAATCTCCCGGGAGATCTCCTGTTTTTGTCACCCCTAACACAACCCGTTTGCTCGTGTCAGGATTGTTTTTACGACAGGTATCGCACTTGCTGGTTATAGACTGTACGATATCCGTTATTCCTCTTCTTATTACCACCTTTCTAAGATGTTTTAAAAGATTTTCTGATCCCCAGTGAGTTTTTTCATGCTCTCACTGGGCTATTTCTCGAAGGAGGAAGGATGGAACTACAACTTGTCCCGTTGAGGTAAAAGCCCGCCCCCCTTCTTTGATCTCAGCCTTAAGGTGCTTGATTAATTTGTGATCCCTCTGATAGTATTTTGGAGTAAACTCTGACAAATCTATTTCTTTCTGTGGTATCACTGCAAAAATGCCTTTTTCTGCAACCCCTCTTGCTGCTTCATCAGTAAAGCGATTTCCCAGTTCAGGGGCTTTCTTCCCTTTTTGATGGCCTTTGCAATGCATGATGGCTATTTCTGTTGGCTTCTAAATGCTCTGCAGAAGTGCAAGAATCTGTTCAGCATGCTTAATCTCATTACCTTGTGCAGTCAGCAGGCCACGTTTCTTCCAGATAGCTCCGTGGGCATGAACAACACTGAAGGCATATTTGGAATCAGTCCAGATGTTTACCTTCTTCCCCTCACTCAGCTCTAGAGCACTTGTTAGTGCAATGAGTTCAGCTTTCTGTGATGATACATCTGGAGGCAAGGCTTTTGCCTCTATGACTTTATCAGTGGTGGTTACAGCGTAGCCTGTCATTCTCTTACCATTTCTCATGAAGCTGCTTCCATCGGTATACAGCTCCCAGTCTGGGCTCTTCAGGGGAATGTCCTTCAGGTCTGGTCTGCTAGAATAAGTCTCCTCTATTGTCTGTAGACAATCATGTTCAGGCATGCTGTCAAGTAATGTGGATGACAAAAACATTGCAGGGTTTACCACAGATGTTGTTTTCAGAGTAACATCATCCTGTTCCAGCAACACAGACTGATACTTTAGCATTCTGCTAGGGGATAACCAGTGATTCCCCTTTTGTTCCAGCACAGTTATTACTGCATGGGGTACATACACGACAATGTGCTGTCCAAGGGGGAATTTACGGGCCTCCTGTATTAGGAGGACGGTTGCTGCCACAGCTTTCAGGCATCCAGGCCACCCTTGACTAACATTGTCTAGCTGTTTTGAAAAGTAGGCTACAGCTCTTCGCTGGTCCCTAAGGTGCTGTGCTAGTACTCCCAGAGCAGCATTCAGTCACTCATATGTAAAGAGTTCAAAAGGCTTATTCAAATCCGGCAGCCCCGAGGCTGGGGCAGACATTAGGGAACGTTTCAACTGTTTGAAGGCAGCCCTTGCACTTTCTGTCCACATGATTGTTCCCTTTTTGGCTGCCTTAAGGACCTCATACAGAGGTTTTACCAGCAGTCCATAGTTTGATATCCATAGGCGACACCAACCTACCATTCCCAGGAAGGCTTGCATTTCTCTCACAGTGTGGGGCTCGGGAAGGCGACAGATAGCTTCCTTCTGCTCTTTGCTGAGTTGTCGGTGTCCACGGAAAATTTCCAGCCCCAGGTAAACTACTGTTTCCCTGGCAATCTGGGCCTTCTCTCTCGAGACCCGATAACCACTCTCGCCCAAAAAGTTCAACAGACTTACGGTTAGCTGGATACACTCATCTCGCGTTCTGGTTGCTACTAGGATGTCATCAACATACTGAAGAACAACTCCTCCTGGCTCCTGTTTCCTCCAGTCCTCCAGTTCTTTTGCCAGCTGGTTTCCAAATAGCGTGGGACTATTTTTGTAGCCTTGAACCAAGACTGTCCAGGTGAGCTGGGTCTTCCTTCCTGTTTCAGGGTTTTCCCACTCAAAGGCAAAAATTTCTTGGCTGTCCTTATGCACAGGAATGCAGAAAAAGGCATCTTTAAGATCTAAAACAGTGAACCACCCTAATTCGTCTGTTAGTGTAGTCAAAAGTGTGTAAGGATTGGCTACAACTGGATATATGTCTTCTGTTATCTTGTTAATCTCCCTTAGATCCTGCACTAATCGATAACTCTTACCATCTGCTTTCTTCACTGGTATAATTGGGGTGTTATACTTGGATTCACATTCCACTAGCAACCCAAATTTGAGAAATTTCTCAATTATGGGTGCTAGTCCCTTGCGACCTGCTAATTTCAAAAGGTATTGTTTTTGCCTTACCGGTGTAGCTCCTGCTTTGAGTGTAATACTTACAGGTTCAGCTCTTTTGGATCTCCCAGGGATATCATTGGCCCATACTATAGAACTGACAGCATCTTCTATTTCTTTGGGAATTTCTCCATGGCATTCCTGTATAAGAATAGCTGCTGCTTCTATGAATTTAGATTCAGGAATTATGACTTTTACCCCCCCGTCTCTGGAGAATTTAAGTTCTGCCTCTAATTTCTCTAATAAATCTCTGCCCAATAATGGCATTGGTGAATTTGGCATATACAGGAACTGGTGTGTCACCCAGTGTTTTCCCAATTTGAATTTTAAAGGTTGGAAAAAAGGCCGTGTTTCACTTACCCCGGTGGCTCCTACGACATCCACAGTCTCTTCGCTCAGTTTACTTTTTAAAGTATTTAATACAGAATAGGTCACCCCGGTGTCCACTAGAAATTCAACATCCTCATTTCCCAGCTTAACTATAACTGAAGGCTCCACTGGGGGTGATGCCCTTGGTTGCCGTCTATCATAATCCACAGCTAGTTCCGGAGCTGGGGGTGTCTTTTTTGTCTGTGCTGGACACTCATTTTTCCAGTGTCCCTTCTGCTTGCAAATGGCACATTGGTCCTCAGCTAGAGGAAAACGGGGTCTCCTCTTTGGTGAGTTGGATGACTTTCCCTCATTGTGGTTTTTCTTATGGTGGGGCTTATTCTGTTTGTCCTTATCTACTGAATCCCTGTTCTGATATACTTGCCCGGCTATTTTCAGCATCTCACTTATATCCATTACCCCCCTTTTTTGCAGTTTTTTCCTTATATCATCTGTTGACTGGCCCATAAAAATGTAAGCCAGCTGGAACTTCTGATCAGGTGCATCGAGGTTCAGAGTTGTGTATTTCTGTGCAGCCTCTTTAAGCCTATTCAGAAACTCTGTAGGAGTCTCATTTGGATTTTGTTTGATCTCAAATAATTTAGAAAAATTCACTACTTTAGGAAGGCCACATCTCAACCCATAAACCACCCATTTCTGAAACTGCTTTAATTTTGCCATTTGCTCAGGGACATTGGGATCCCAGCCAGGGTCAGCGAGTGGGTATATGTCATTAGGCATCCCTTGGAGAGTTCCAGCTGCAATTTGGGCCTGTATAGCATCTATGGCAGCTTTATTAACCATCTCCCTTTCTGTGCTATCTAGTAATTCATCCAGCATCACATTCAAGTCTCCCCAATCAGGGTTTTGAGCTCTTATAGCCCTCTCTACCCGTATGGCTACTTTCTCTGGGTTGTCACTATACTTTCCAACAGAGTCTTTCCACATCTGCAGCTCTGCAAGAGAGAATGGTGTCTTTATATAAATCACTCCCTGATTTCCCACAGCCTGTCTCAGAGGCACTTCTAGAGCAGGCCCTTCCCTTCCCCTTTCATCTCTTTTTGATCTCGTGCGCCCTGCAATTGGACTAGCAGCACTTATAGCTTCTTGGGCTATTTTTCCCCTCCTCCTGCCACCCTCCTCTTGGGGACCATCTGTATCCACATCATCCCATTCCGTCTTAATCCCAGAACTGGCAGAGCGGCGGAGGGGGAATCCGGGATGGTCATCTCTGTCCCCTCTTTTGGAAAAGCAACTTGGATCAGGCACGTCCCACCCGCTTCTGGTCAGGGTAGCTTTGCCCCTCTCCCCAACGCTGGAAGAGCGGCGAAGCTGAGATCGAGGGTACCTCGATCGAGGGTACTCATCCCAGGCTCGGTCCAGGTCGGGTGGCAGGGGCCAGTTAGGCTCTGCTCCCGGTCCGCGCCCCACCCAGGGGCGGTCAGGAGGAGGCAAACAGCCAGCCCCCTCTCCGCCCTCTCCGTGCCTTCGCCCGCCCCCTATGTGATCAGGGGGCCAATCGGCCTCCGCTTTCGGTCTGTGCCCGCCCCGTGGGCGGTCGGGGGGCGAGGGCCAGCCGGCCTCTGCCCCCGCCCCGTGCCCACCCTGTGGGCGGTCAGGCGGCGAGGGCCAGCCCGCCCCCTCCCCACGCCTTTTCCCGCCCCCAGAGTGGTCAGGGGGCGAGGGCCTGCTTGCCTCCCCCCCCACCCCACGCCCAGCCCCCGGATGGTCAGGGGGCCGGTTGGTCTCCGCCCCTGCCCCCGCGTTCGGAGCGGGCGGGGGAGGAGGAGGAGGGGGAGGGGGAGCTGGCGCTGGCGCTGGTGCCGGCGGAGCCGGCGGAGCCGGTGGGGGTGGGGATGGGGATGGGGGTGAGGGCGCTGGCTGTGGAGCCGGTGGGGGTGGGGACGACGGCTGCGCGCCTCCATTGCCCGCCCCCAACTGCACTGGCTGTAATGGCAGCGGTGGTACGGGGGGCGATCCCCCCCTGCCCGTACGCAAAGCTGGGGCCACCATGTCCATAACATCTGTCTCTTCCATTTCGTTAGTCACTAGCTGCCTTCTCTTCCTCCTCACGTTTCCTCTCCCTTTTACAACCATCTCCAAACAGCCTTTCTGCACCTCATACGCCTCCTCTCTATTCAGTAATATGGGAAAAAGTTCTGCGTATTTTAACTCATCAAACCTGCGCAGAGCTCGCAATTCTACCATTAGCTCTGTGACTATTTCATTTTCTAGACTCCCAAAGCGTGGCCACGCTCTCTGTCCTCCTAATTTTAACGTTGGCCAGACCCGTGTACAGAGTCTTATCAGCTCCTGTGTGTCCAGGGGGGTTCTCCTTCCTGTTAAATATCGCCAGTTTTTCAACACCAGATCTAATGGAGATTCTACAGGGACTTGCACATTCTCCGAAAAATTACACCCCATTTTACTTATAAAAAGAGAAATCGGC
The DNA here is from genome assembly GCA_034509425.1 of Eopsaltria australis. Classification (NCBI taxonomy): domain Eukaryota; kingdom Metazoa; phylum Chordata; class Aves; order Passeriformes; family Petroicidae; genus Eopsaltria; species Eopsaltria australis. Next base: position 25,314 of record JAVTVJ010003542.1, read on the forward strand.
CAGGAAAAAACCGTCTCTCTCTCTCTAGTGGTAACTGCTTAGAAACGAGCCTTAAACAGCCAAACTGCACGCACGAGAAAACTTGTTAAAGTTTTCTCAACCGGGACTCGAACCTGCGATTCCCGGCTTCGTAGTTTTCAGTTCAGCGCCTTAAGCCACTGAACCAACTTGCAGCTGTTGTTCCCTCCCACCAACCTCCCATGGTTTAACTGGAGAGTGTCCTCTCCTTACCACGATTTTGCAGGAAGGGGGTTAATTTCCCCCCTTTCTAGGGGCCTCTCAGACCCCCCCTGCCCAACCTCCCAACCTCCCTCCTGGTGCTAGCACAATACCGAAGTACATCTCCCCCACTTTCACTCACCTCTTTCGTGCTTTCAGGCGCTGGGTCCTAGAGCCCGGTCACAGCCTTGGACTGCCGCTTAACCCCGTAGGTGCCGGCGAAGGGGCTAGGCGAGATATTCTCAGCCCAAAACTGCAACTCTTCAGGGTCTCTAGGGTCCCGGCGGAGTCGCCAATGACTGATACCTTTTTCTGGTCTTAGGAAATAAAGGCTCAGACACGGTGAAAGGGTTGGGGGTTGTTTACCTCGGTATTTTAATAGGATCCCGTTCGATGGCTTCTGCCGTCCAGGTAGAACGCGCTGCAAAAAGCCCCCTCCCCCCAATAGAGTATACAGTTAAAGACTTTACACATTAGCATATCTAACCAGAGGGCCCAATAAGGGGCCTGGGTGGGCTAACTTCTAGTTTACAAAATCTGTCCTACTAGGAGACCTTGAGGGCTCACGAAAACAGGGTGTTTGGTCTTCTAACTCTACGCGGTTTCAGGGGTGTTTAGTCTACCGGCCTACTAAACACCATGAAACCAGGCTAAACTATCACCTAAAGCATCACAAGTATGCATGCTAATACTTGTGAATGTAGGGAACAGTGTAAGAAATATTCAGAGAAAAAGCAGAAAAAATCCTTTAGGCATCACCAGCCTTTCTGTTAGACATTTCAAAGTAATTTGCTACTCTCTACCCAGCTACAGTGGTCCTGCTGTTGCATTATACTCCATCATCCAGATTATTCAGGTCTCAAGATATCAAACCCGGAATTAAATCAGGGGCTCATAATTAAACAGTAAAAGGTTAGTGGTGGGCACCTGCAGTTCCCATTGACTGCAAAATAAATGCTTGTTATGGAGCATTTTGGAAAGCATCACTACTTGCCTAGGTGACTAAATATCAGATTAGGACATTTGTTTTGGATACTGCTGTCCTGGGTTGACTGTATGATGCTTGTATCCCCAATCGTCTGTCCTGCTTATGCCAGGTATTAAGTTCTGTAGCTTTAAGTTAGGCCCAGAGAGAGAGAGAGTGAAGAGGGTGAAGGGGGGAGAGAAAACGCACACAGTTTGTCTACAGAAGTTACACCTTACTCCCCCGGAAATTCCTTCAGAGACTGCGCTCGAAGCGGAGACAGAAAAATAGAGATAAGCTCTCTGTGTGCTCTTGGAGTTCGCAGCTGGGTGCTCTCTGAAATCTCTCGGCTTTTGCAGAGAGAGAGAGACTTTATTTCTTTTACTGGTTTATTTCTTCTGGGACTGGTCAGCATCTCTGTGGTCCAAGACATCAGGACAATCCCCCGGGGGCCCCCCGACTCTGCAGCCGGGCCTGGCCATCGGCCCCAGCCTCTGGAGGGACTGAGGCTGACACAGCCGCACCCACAGGAGGACTCTCTGGATCCACCATCTCTTCAGAGAAAGGAGAGGTTTCATTGTTTTATATCATTCAATTTTTGTTCCCAAACTTGTGAATATTCTGCTTATTAAATAAATAGTTTTTTCCACTTTTTCTCTCAGGAAATCTTTTCCCGAACCGGTTTGGGGGAGGAGTGGCTGAAATTGGCTTGTCTAGAGGAGACCCCCTTGGAGGTCTCCTCCTAACATTTGCCCTAAACTAGGACAAATATTTTGGCGCCCAACGCGTGGCTCGAGAAAGTGGAAAAAGCTTGTACTGATTGCATTTTGGTGGTGCTGACTCTGTATTGGGATAAAGCAGTCAGTAGCCATGTTGCCTGGGTTCATAGTGTCTCTCTGCGTGGGGGTAGCCATGTCTCTCTCGTCCCTAGGCTTGTTTGAGGTGTTTATCGCTTACTGGTCCCTAGGTTTGTTTTCCTATCCACAGATAGCTCCAGTATTGTCCTTGGCACGGAGTTTTTACAGTAGAGGGGCACGGATTAAAATCGTTATTTTGCTGGGCATGGTGATAATGATTTATAGAGAGGTAGCAAAGGTACTGGGGATTGTTCAAAATATGTATGGTTTGTTGTTTCTCCATCCTGCCCTGCGTCCTAGTTTCAGTAGCATGTTTTGGGGGTTCGTTAGTAATGGCACCCAGTTTGTTGGAGGAGGGGGGGGTGAGGCCTCCCAGCCTTTTCTTCCCTTCTTCTCCTTTCAGTCTCTTACATCATTTTTTGAGAATGTTCAGTTTTCCCTGGATGCCAAAGATACCACCCTTCTGATATTTCAGATATTTCAGCTGGTGGGTTTCCTCTATACGGCTTACAACTTTTCAAGAATCAGGGCTGATATGTCCAGAGGGACTGAGGAGACACCCGACCCAGTAATGGGCCCAGTTGTGGAAAATCCTGAGTGGTGTGGGGAATGGGAGGATATGGGCCAGATCTTGAAGGAATTCTCAGAACCCATAGCTTGGAACTTTCCACGTGACCAAATACAGAATCCAGCTGAGGTGGCAAAATATCTGAAAGAGAAGTGTAATGATGGTTCTAAGGAGGAAAGGATCATTGCAATAAGCTGGGCCCTGGCATATGCTTATCACACGCTGCTAGATACTGTAGGGCAGCAGATAGAGGCAGGGGGGCAGGAAGATGAATCGGTAGCCACCCCAGTCACTCAGGCTGCGGTGGCTACCCCAGTCACTCAGGCTGCGGTGGCTGCCCCAGTCACTCAGGCTGCG
>JAVTVJ010003545.1:0-19564 GCA_034509425.1 Eopsaltria australis
TGGGGGGCAGAGTTCTCTTTCTCAGAGAAAAGGGACACTTTTTGTGTCCCGGCCCTAAGGCACTCTGCTCCCGGACGCCACCTGAAATTCCGTTAGGATCAAGATTACTGGCTGACGCAAGCTGCCATCAACTAGAACTCTGGCTGCAATTGTAGGGCTAAATGCCTCCTTAAAACTGGCATCATGGATTTGGGAGACTGAGTTTTTCTTCACGTGGATAAGTGCCATCATTTGTATCGTAGGCCCCATGTCTGGGAGTCGACAGCCGCCTCTTCAAATTCCGCATGGAGCAAGATCCATCACAGACCCAAGCTGCCACCGAGAAGAACCCTGGCTGCCTTTCCAGGGCCAAAACCCTCCTCCAAACTGACATCCAAGAAAGTGGGCGCAGAGTTCTCTTTCTCAGAGAAAAGGACCAACATTTTTATGTCCCGGCCCTAAGGCACTGTGCTCCCGGACGCCAGCTGTAATGCCGCACGGATCAAGATCCTTCCCAGACCCAAGCTGCCATCAACCAGAATTCTGGTAACAATTGTAGTGCTAAATGCTTCCTTACAACTGGCATCATGGATTTGGGAGACTGAGTTTTCTTTCACGTGGATAAGTGCCATCATTTGTATCGTAGGCCCCATGTTTGGGAATCAACTGCCGCCTCTTCAAATTCCGCATGGAGCATGATCTCTCACAGGCCCAAGCTACCACCGCGAAGGACCCTGGCTGCGCTTGCAGGGCCAAAACCCTCCTCAAAACTGACATCAAGAAAGTGGGGGGCAGAGTTCTCTTTCTCAGAGAAAAGGGACACTTTTTTTGCCCTGGCCCGAAGGCACTGTGCTCCCGGACGCCAACTGTAATGCCGCAGGGATCAAGATCCTTCCCAGACCCAAGCTGCCATCAACCAGAATTCTGGTTGCAATTGTAGGGCTAAATGCCTCCTTAAAACTGGCATCATGGATTTGGCAGACTGAGTTTTCGTTTACGTGGATAAGTGCCATCATTTGTATCGTAGGCCCCATGTCTGGGAATCAACTGCCGCCTCTTCAAATTCTGCATGGAGCAAGATCCTTCACAGACCCAAGCTGCCACCGACAAGGACCCTGGCTGCCCTTGCAGGGCCTAAACCCTTCTCAAAACTGACATCAAGAAAGTGGGGGGCAGAGTTCTCTTTCTCAGAGAAAAGGGACACTTTTTTTTGTCCCGGCCCTAAGGCACTGTGCTCCCTGCTGCCTGCTGAAATTCCGTATGGATCAAGATTCCTCGCAGAACCAAGCTTCCACCGACAAGGACCCTGGCTGTTTTTGCAGGGCCAAAGCCCTCCTCCAAACTGACATCAAGAAACTGGGGGGCAGAGTTCTCTTCCTCAGAGAAAATGGACACATTTTTGTGTCCCGGCCCTAAGGCACGGTGTTCCCAGATGCCTCCTGAAATTCCGTATGGATCAAGATCCCTCACAGACCCAAGCTGCCACCGACAAGGACCCTGGCTGCCCTTGCAGGGCCTAAACCCTCCTCCAAACTGACATCAAGAAAGTGGGGGCAGAGTTCTCTTTCTCCAGAGAAAAGGACACTTTTTGTGGTCCCGGCCCTAAGGCACTGTCTCCCTGCTGCCTGCTGAAATCCGCATGGATCAAGATTCCTCGCAGACCCAAGCTACCACCGAGAAGGACCCTGGTTGCCCTTGAAGGGCCAAAACCCTCCTCAAAACTGACATCAAGAAAGTGGGGGGCAGAGTTCTCTTTCTCTGAGAAAACGGACACTTTTTGTGTCCCAGCCTTAAGGCACGCTGCTCCCGGACGCCACCTGAAATTCTGTATGGATCAAGATTACTGGCTGACGCAAGCTGCCATCAACTAGAACTCTGGCTGCAATTGTATGGCTAAATGCCTCCTAAAAACTGGCATCATGGATTTGGGAGACTGAGTTTTCTTTCACATTGAAAAGTCCCATCATTTGTATCGTAGGCCCCATGTCTGGGAATCAACTGCCGCCTCTTAAATTCCGCATGGAGCAAGATCCATCACAGACCCAAGCTGCCACCGACAAGGACCCTGGCTGCCTTGTGCTAGGCAAACCCTCCTCCAAACTACATTCAGAAAGTGCGGGGGCAGAGTTCCCTTTCTCCGGAGAAAAGCGGACACTTGTTACCGTCCGCCCTAAGGCACTGTGCTCCCTTGCTGCACTGCTTAAATTCCGCATGGAGGAAGATCCATCACAGACCCAAGCTACCACCGTGAAGGAAACCTGGCTGCCCTTGCAGGGCCAAAAACCCTCCTCCAAACTGACATCAAGAAAGTGGGGGGCAGAGTTCTCTTTCTCAGAGAAAAGGGACACATTTTTTGTCCTGGCCCGAAGGCACTGTGCTCCCGGACGCCAACTGTAATGCCGCACGCATCAAGATACTTCCCAGACCCAAGCTGCCATCAACCAGAATTCTGGTTGCAATTGTAGTGCTAAATGCCTCCTTACAACTGGCATCATGGATTTGGGAGACTGAGTTTTCTTTCACGTGGATAAGTGACATCATTTGTATCGTAGGCCCCATGTTTGGGAATCAACTGCCGCCTCTTCAAATTCCGCATGGAGCATGATCCCTCACAGACCCAAGCTACCACCGCGAAGGACCCTGGCTGCGCTTGCAGGGCCAAAACCCTCCTCCAAACTGACATCAAGAAAGTGGGGGGCACAGTTCTCTTTCTCAGAGAAAAGGGACACTTTTTTGCCCTGGCCCGAAGGCACTGTGCTCCCGGATGCCAACTGTAATGCCGCACGGATCACGATCCTTCCCAGACCCAAGCTGCCATCAACCAGAATTCTGGTTGCAATTGTAGGGCTAAATGCCTCCTTAAAACTGGCATCATTGATTTGGCAGACTGAGTTTTCGTTCACGTGGATAAGTGCCATCATTTGTATCGTAGGCCCCATGTCTGGGAATCAACTGCCGCCTCTTCAAATTCCGCATGGGGCAAGATCCCTCACAGACCCAAGCTGCCACCGCGAAGGACCCTGGCTGCCCTTGCAGGGCCAAAACCCTCCTCCAAACTGACATCAAGAAAGTGGGGGGGAGAGTTCTCTTTCCCAGAGAAAAGGGACACTTCTGGTATCCCGGCCCTAAGACACTGTGCTCCCTGCTGCCTGCAGAAATTTTGTATGGATCAAGATTCCTCGCAGACCCAAGCTGCAAGCGACAAGGAACCTGGCTGCCCTTGCAGGGCCAAAACCCTTCTCAAAATTGACATCAAGAAAGTGGGGGGCAGAGTTCTCTTTCTCAGAGAAAAGGGACACTTTTTGTGTCCCGGCCCTAAGGCACTGTTCTGCCTGCTGCCTGCTGAAATTCCGCATGGATCAAAATTCCTCGCAGAACCAAGCTGCCACCGACAAGGACCCTGGCTGTTTTTGCAGGGCCAAAGCCCTCCTCCAAACTGATATCAAGCAAGTGGGGGGCAGAGTTCTCTTCTCTAGAGAAAAGGGACACTTTTTGTGTCCCGGCCCTAGGCCACGGTGTTCCCAGCCTCCTGAAATTCCTTAGGATCAAGATACTCACAGACCAAGCTGCCACCGACAGGAACCGCTGCCCTTCGCAGGGCCTAAACCCTGCCTCCAAGACAGCATCAAAAAGTGGGGGGCAGAGTTCTGCTTCTCAGAGAAAAGGGACACTTTTGTGTCCCGCCTAAGGCACTGTGCTCCCTGCTGCCTCCTGAAATTCCGTATGGATCAAGAATCCTCGCAGACCCAAGCTGCAACCAAAAAGGACACTGACTGCCCTTGCAGGGCCAAAACCCTCCTCCAAACTGACTCAAGAAACTGGGGGGCAGAGCTCTCTTTCTCAAAGAAAAGGGACACTCTTTGTGTCCCGGCCCTAAGGCACTCTGCTCCCGGACGCCACCTGAAATTCCGTACGGATCAAGATTATTCGCTGACGCAAGCTGCCATCACTAGAACTTGGCTGCAATAGTAGAGGCTAAATGCCTCCTAAAAACTGGCATCATGAATCTGGGGGCCTAAGTTTTCCTTCACGTGGACAAGTTGCATCATTTGTATCGTAGGCCCCCTGTCTGGGAGTCGACTGCCGCCTCTTAAAATTCCGCATGGAGCAAGATCCCTCACAGACCCAAGCTGCCACCGACTAGGATCCTGGCTGCTCTTGCAGGGCCAAAACCCTCCTCCAAACTGACATCAAGAAACTGGGGAGCAGAGTTCCCTTTCTCAGAGAAAAGGGACACTTTTTGTGTCCCAGCCCTAAGGCACTCTGCCCCGGCTGCCTGCTGAAATTCCGCATGGATCAAGATTCCTCGCAGACCCAAGTGCCACCGACAAGGACCCTGGCTGCCCTTGCAGGGCCAAAACCCTCCTCCAAACTGACATCAAGAAAGTGGGGGGCAGAGTTCTCTTTCTCAGAGAAAAGGGACACATTTTTTGTCCCGGCCCTAAGGCACTCTGCTCCCGGACGCCAGCTGTAATGCCGCACGGATCAAGATCCTTCCCAGACCCAAGCTGCCATCAACCAGAATTCTGGTTGCAATTGTAGTGCTAAATGCCTCCTTACAACTGGCATCATGGATTTGGCAGACTGAGCTTTCTTTCACGTTGATAAGTGCCATCATTTGTATCGTAGGCCCCATGTCTGGGAATCAACTGCCGACTCTTCAAATTCCGCATGGAGCAAGATCCATCACAGACCCAAGCTACCACCGCGAAGGACCCTGGCTGCGCTTGCAGGGCCAAAACCCTCCTCCAAACTGACATCAAGAAAGTGGGGGGCAGAGTTCTCTTTCTCAGAGAAAAGGGACACATTTTTGTCCTGGCCCGAAGGCGCAGTGCTCCCGGACGCCAACTGTAATGCCGCACGGATCAAGATACTTCCCAGACCCAAGCTGCCATCAACCAGAATTCTGGTTGCAATTGTAGGGCTAAATGCCTCCTTAAAACTGGCATCATTGATTTGGCAGACTGAGTTTTCGTTCACGTGGATAAGTGCCATCATTTGTATCGTAGGCCCCATGTCTGGGAATCAACTGCCGCCTCTTCAAATTCCGCATGGAGCAAGATCCCTCACAGACCCAAGCTGCCACCGACAAGGACCCTGGCTGCCCTTGCAGGGCCTAAACCCTTCTCAAAACTGACATCAAGAAAGTGGGGGGCAGAGTTCTCTTTCTCAGAGAAAAGGGACACTTCTGGTATCCCGGCCCTAAGACACTGTGCTCCCTGCTGCCTGCAGAAATTTTGTATGGATCAAGATTCCTCGCAGACCCAAGCTGCAACCGACAAGGACCTTAGCTGTTTTTGCAGGGCCAAAGCCCTCCTCCAAACTGACATCAAGAAACTGGGGGGCAGAGTTCTCTTCCTCAGAGAAAAGGGACACTTTTTGTGTCCCGGCCCTAAGGCACGGTGTTCCCGGATGCCTCCTGAAATTCCGTATGGATCAAGATCCCTCACAGACCAAGCTGCCACCGACAAGGACCCTGGCTGCCCTTGCAGGGCCAAAACCCTCCTCCAAACTGACATCAAGAAAGTGGGGGGCAGAGTTCTCTTTTTCAGAGAAAAGGGACACTTTTTGTGTCCCGGCCTTAAGGCACTATTCTCCCCGGACGCCAACTGTAATGCCGCACGGATCAAGATCCTTCCCCGACCCAAGCTGCCATCAACCAGAATTCTGGTTGCAATTGTAGGGCTAAATGCCTCCTTAAAACTGGCATCATTGATTTGGCAGACTGAGTTTTCGTTCACGTGGATAAGTGCCATCATTTGTATCGTAGGCCCCATGTCTGGGAATAGACTGCCGCCTCTTCAAATTCCGCATGGAGCAAGATCCCTCACAGACCCAAGCTGCCACCGCGAAGGACCTTGGCTGCCCTTGCAGGGCCAAAACCCTCCTCCAAACTGACATCAAGAAAGTGGGGGGCAGAGTTCTCTTTCCCAGAGAAAAGGGACACTTCTGGTATCCCGGCCCTAAGACACTGTGCTCCCTTCTGCCTGCAGAAATTTTGTATGGATCAAGATTCCTCGCAGACCCAAGCTGCAACCGACAAGGACCCTGGCTGCCCTTGCAGGGCCTAAACCCTTCTCAAAACTGACATCAAGAAAGTGGGGGGCAGAGTTCTCTTTCTCAGAGAAAAGGGACACTTCTGGTATCCCGGCCCTAAGACACTCTGCTCCCGGATGCCTCCTGAAATTCCGCATGGATCAAGATTCCTCGCAGAACCAAGATGCCACTGACAAGGACCCTGGCTGTTTTTGCAGGGCCAAAGCCCTCCTCCAAACTGACATCAAGAAAGTGGGGGGCAGAGTTCTCTTCCTCAGAGAAAAGGGACACTTTTTGTGTCCAGGCCCTAAGGCACGGTGTTCCCGGATGCTTCCTGAAATTCCGTATGGATCAAGATACCTCACAGACCCAAGCTGCCACCGACAGGACCCTGGCTGCCCTTGCAGAGCCTAAACCCTCTCCTCAAACTGACATCAAGAAGAGTGGGGGCAGAGTTCTCTTTCTCAGAGAAAGGGACACTTTTGTGTGTCCGGCCCAGGCCACTGTTCTCCCTGCTGACTGCTGAAATTTCGCATGGATCAAGAATCTTCACAGACCCAAGCTGCCATCGACAAGGACCCTGGCTGCCCTTGCAGGGCCAAAACCCTCCTCCAAACTGACATCAAGAAACTGGGGGGCAGAGTTCTCTTTCTGAGAGAAAAGGGACACTTTTTGTGTCCCGGCCCTAAGGCACTGTCTCCCGGATGCCTCCTGAAATTCCGTATGGATCAAGATCCCTCACAGACCCAAGCTGCCAGCGACAAGGACCCTGGCTAGAATTGTAGGGCTAAATGCCTCCTAGAAACTGGCATCATGGATTTGGGAGACGGGACGTTTTCTTTCACGTGGAAAGGTACCATCATTTGCATCATTAGGACCATGTCTGGTAGAGTGACAGCAGCTTCTTCAATTCCGCATGGATCAAGATCCCTCACAGACCCAAGCTGCCACCGACAAGGACCCTGCCTGCCTTTGCAGGGCCAAAACCCTCCTCCAAACTGACATCAAGAAAGTGGGGAGCAGAGTTCTCTTTCTCAGAGGAAGGGGACACATTTTCTGTCTCGGCCCTAAGGCACTGTGCTCCCTGCTGCCTGCTGAAATTCCGCATGGATCAAGATTCCTCGCAGACCCAAGGTGCCACCGACAAGGACCCTGGCTGCCCTTGCAGGGCCAAAATCCTCCTCCAAACTGACATCAAGAAAGTGGGGGGCAGAGTTCTCTTTCTCGGAGGAAAGGGACACATTTTTGTCCCGGCCCGAAGGAACTCTGCTCCCGGACGCCAGCTGTAATGCCGCACGCATCAAGATCCTTCCCAGACTCAAGCTGCCATCAACAAGAACCCTGGCTGCAATTGTAGGGCTAAATGCCTCCTTACAACTGGCATCATGGATTTGGGAGACTGAGTTTTCTTTCACGTGGATAAGTGCCATCATTTGTATCGTAGGCCCCATGTCTGGGAATCAACTGCCGCTTCTTCAAATTCCGCATGGATCAAGATCCCTCACAGACACAAGCTACCACCGACAAGGACCCTGGCTGCCCTTGCAGGGCCAAAACCCTCCTCCAAACTGACATCAAGAAAGTGGGGGGCAGAGTTCTCTTTCTCAGAGAAAAGGGACACTTTTTTTGTCCTGGCCCGAAGGCACTGTGCTCCCGGACGCCAAGTGTAATGCCGCACGGATCAAGATCCTTCCCAGACCCAAGCTGCCATCAACCAGAATCTGGTTGCAATTGTAGGGCTAAATGCCTCCTTAAAACTGGCATCATTGATTTGGCAGACTGAGTTTTCGTTCACGTGGATAAGTGCCATCATTTGTATCGTAGGCCCCATGTCTGGGAATCAACTGCCGCCTCTTCAATTCCGCATGGAGCAAGATCCCTCACAGACCCAAGCTGCCACCGACAAGGACCCTGGCTTCCCTTGCAGGGCCTAAACCCTTCTCAAAACTGACATCAAGAAAGTGGGGGGCAGAGTTCTCTTTCTCAGAGAAAAGGGACACTTCTGGTATCCCGGCCCTAAGACACTGTGCTCCCTGCTGCCTGCAGAAATTTTGTATGGATCAAGATTCCTCGCAGACCAAAGCTGCAACCGACAAGGACCTTAGCTGTTTTTGCAGGGCCAAAGCCCTCCTCCAAACTGACATCAAGAAACTGGGGGGCAGTGTTCTCTTCCTCAGAGAAAAGGGACACTTTTTGTGTCCCGGCCCTAAGGCACGGTGTTCCCGGATGCCTCCTGAAATTCCGTATGGATCAAGATCCCTCACAGACCCAAGCTGCCACCGACAAGGACCCTGGCTGCCCTTGCAGGGCCAAAACCCTCCTCCAAACTGACATCAAGAAAGTGGGGTCAGAGTTCTCTTTCTCAGATAAAGGGACACTTTTTGTGTCCCGGCCCGAAGGCCTGTTTCTCACCTGCTGTTTCTGAATTCCGCATGGATTAAGATTCCTCGCAGAACCAAGCTGCCACCAACAAGGACGCTGGCAGCCCTTTCAGGGCCAAAACCCTCCTCCAAACTGACATCAAGAAACTGGGGGGCAGAGTTCTCTTTCTCAGAGAAAAGGGACACTTTTTGTGTCCCGGCCCTAAGGCACTCTGCTCCCGGACGCCACCTGAAATGCCACATGGATCAAGATCCTTCCCAGACCCAAGCTCCATCAACTAGAACTCTGGCTGCAATTGTAGGGCTAAATGCCTCCTTAAAACTGGCATCATGGATTTGGGAGACTGAGTTTTCTTTCACATGGAAAAGTGCCATCATTTGTATCGTAGGCCCCATGTCTGGGAATAACTGCCGCCTCTTCAAATTCCGCATGGATTAAGATCCATCTTAGACCCAAGCTGCCACCGACAAGGACCCTGGCTGCCCTTGCAGGGCCAAAACCCTCCTCCAAACTGACATCAAGAAAGTGGGGGGCAGAGTTCTCTTTCCCAGAGAAAAGGGACACTTCTTGTATCCCGGCCCTAAGACACTGTGCTCCCTGCTGCCTGCAGAAATTTTGTATGGATCAAGATTCCTCGCAGACCCAAGCTGCAACCGACAAGGAACCTGGCTGCCCTTGCAGGGCCAAAACCCTTCTCAAAACTGACATCAAGAAAGTGGGGGGCAGAGTTCTCTTTCTCAGAGAAAAGGGACACTTTTTGTGTCCTGGCCCGAAGGCACTGTTCTGCTGCTGCCTGCTGAAAATCCGCATGGATCAAGATTCCTAGCAGACCCAAGCTGCCACCGACAAGGACCCTGGCTGCCCTTGCAGGGCCAAAACCCTCCTCCAAACTGACATCAAGAAAGTGGGGGGCAGAGTTCTCTTCTCAGAGAAAAGGGACACTTTTTGTATCCCGGCCCCAAGGCGCTGTGCTCCCTTCTGCTTGCTGAAATTCCGCATGGATCAAGATTCCTCGCAGACCCAAGCTGCCACCGAGAAGGACCCTGGCTGCCCTTGCAGGGCCAAAACCCTCCTCCAAACTGACGTCAGGAAACTGGGGGGCAGAGTTCTCTTTCTCAGAGAAAAGGGACACTTTTTGTGTCCCGGCCCTAAGGCACTGTTCTCACTGCTGCCTGCTGAAATTCCGCATGGATCAAGATTCCTCGCAGACCCAAGCTGCCACCGACAAGGACCCTGGCTGCCCTTGCAGGGCCAAAACCCTCCTCCAAACTGACATCAAGAAAGTGGGGGGTTGAGTTCCCTGTCTCCGTGAGAAGGGAGACTTTTTGTGTCCCAGCCCTAAGGCACTGTGCTCCCGGACGCCACCTGAAATTCCGTATGGATCAAGATCCTTCCCAGACCCAAGCTGCCATCAACTAGAACTCTGGCTGCAATTGTAGGGCTAAATGCCTCCTAAAAACTTGCATCATGGATTTGGGAGACTGAGTTTTCTTTCACGTGGATTAGTGCCATCATTTGTATCGTAGGCCGCATGTCTGGGAATCAACTGCCGCCTCTTCAAATTCCGCATGGAGCAAGATCCATCACAGACCCAAGCTGCCACCGACAAGGACCCTGGCTGCCCTTGCAGGGCCAGAACCCTCCTCCAAACTGACATCAAGAAAGTGGGGGGCAGAGTTCTCTTTCTCAGAGAAAAGGGACACTTTTGGTGCCCTGGCCCTAAGGCACTGTGCTCCCTGCTGACTGCTGAAATTCCGCATGGATCAAGATTCCTAGAAGACCAGAGCTGCCACCGACAAGGACCCTGGCTGCCCTTGCAGGGCCAAAACCCTCCTCCAAACTGACATCAAGAAAGTGGGGGGCAGAGTTCTCTTACTCAGAGAAAAGGGACACTTTTTGTGTCCCGGCCCTAAGGCACTCTGCTCCCGGACGCCACCTGAAATTCCGTATGGATCAAAATTCCTGGCTGACGCAAGCTGCCATCAACTAGAACTCGGGCTGCAATTGTGGGTCTAAATGCCTCCTAAAAACTGGCATCATGGATTTGGGAGACTGAGTTTTCTCTCACGTGGATAAGTGCCATCATTTGTATCGTAGGCCCCATGTCTGGGAATCAACTGCCGCCTCTTCAAATTCCGCATGGGGTAAGATCCCTCACAGACCCAAGCTACCACCGACAAGGACCCTGGCTGCCCTTGCAGGGCCAAAACCCTCCTCCAAACTGACATCAAGAAAGTGGGGGGCAGAGTTCTCTTTCTCAGAGAAAAGGGACACATTTTTGTCCTGGCCCGAAGGCACAGTGCTCCCGGACGCCAACTGTAATGCCGCACGGATCAAGATACTTCCCAGACCCAAGCTGCCATCAACCAGAATTCTGGTTGCAATTGTAGGGCTAAATGCCTCCTTAAAACTGGCATCATTGATTTGGCAGACTGAGTTTTCGTTCACGTTGATAAGTGCCATCATTTGTATCGTAGGCCCCATGTCTGGGAATCAACTGCCGCCTCTTCAAATTCCGCATGGAGCAAGATCCCTCACAGACCCAACTGCCACCGACTAGGACCCTGGCTGCCCTTGCAGGGCCAAAACCCTCCTCCAAACTGACATCAAGAAAGTGGGGGGCAGAGTTCTCTTTCTCAGAGAAAAGGGACACTTCTGGTATCCCGGCCCTAAGGCACTGTGCTCCCTGCTGCCTGCAGAAATTCCGCATGGATCAAGATTTCTCGCAGACCCAAGCTGCAACGGACAAGGAGCCTGGCTACCCTTGCAGGGCCAAAACATTCCTCCAAACTGACATCAAGAAAGTGGGGGGCAGAGTTCTCTTTCTCAGAGAAAAGGGACACTTTTTGTGTCCCAGCCCTAAGGCACTGTGCTCCCGGAAGCCACCTGAAATTCTGTATGGATCAAGATTACTGGCTGACGCAAGCTGCCATCAAACAGGACTCTGGTTGCATTTGTAGGGCTAAAATCCTCCACCAAACCGACATCATGAATTTCGGGCCTAAGTTTTCTTTCATGTGGATAAGTGCCATCATTTGTATCGTAGGCCCCATGTCTGGGAATCAACTGCCGCCTCTTTAAATACCGCATGGAGGAAGATCCATCACAGACCCAAGCTGCCACCGACAAGGACCCTGGCTGCCCTTGCAAGGCCAAAACCCTCCTCCAAACTGACATCATAAAACTGGGGGGCAGAGTTCTCTTTCTCAGAGAAAAGGGCACTTTTTGTGTCCCAGCCCTAAGGCACTGTGCTCCCGGACGCTAGCTGAAATACCGCCCGGATCAAGATCCTTCCCAGACCCAAGCTGCCATCAACTAGAACTCTGGCTGCAATTGTAGGGCTAAATGCCTCCTAAAAACTGGAATCATGGATCTCGGGGACTGAGTTTTCTTTCACATGGAAAAGCGCCATTGTTTGTATCGAAGGCCACATATCTGGGAGTTGACAGCCGCAATGCTGAAATTCCGCATGGATTAAGATTCCTCGCAGACCCAAGCTGCCACCAAGAAGGACCCTGGCTGCCCTTGCAGGGCCAAAACCCTCCTCCAAACTGACATAAGAAACTGGGGGGCAGAGTTCTCTTTCTCAGAGAAAAGGGACACTTTTTTTGTCACGGCCCTAAGGCACTGTTCTCCCTGCTGCCTGCGGAAATTCCGCATGGATTAAGATTCCACACAGACCCAAGCTGCCACTGACAAAGACCCTGGCTGCCCTTGCAAGGCCAAAACCCTCCTCCAAACTGACATCAAGAAAGTGGGGGGCAGAGTTCTCTTTCTCAGAGAAAAGGGACACTTTTTTGTGTCCCGGCCCTAAGGCACTCTGCTCCCGGACGCCACCTGAAATGCCGCATGGATCAAGATCCTTCCCAGACCCAAGCTGCCATCAACTAGAACTCTGGCTGCAATTGTAGGGCTAAATGCCTCCTTAAAACTTGCATCATGGATTTGGGAGACTGAGTTTTCTTTCACGTGGATAAGTGCCATCATTTGTGTCGTAGGCCCCATATCTGGGAGTCGACAGCAGCCTCTTAAAATTTTGCATGGAGCAAGATCCATCACAGACCCAAGCTGCCACCGACAAGGACCCTGGCTGCCCTTGCAGGGCCAAAACCCTCCTCCAAACTGACATCAAGAAAGTGGGGGGCAGAGTTCTCTTTCTCAGAGAAAAGGGACACTCTTGTGTCCCCGCCCGAAGGCTCTGTGCTCCCGGATGCCGTCTCTTCATATTCCGCATGGATTAAGATTCCTCACAGAACCAAGCTGCCACCGACAAGGACCCTGGCTGCCCTTGCAGGGCTAATGTCTCCTACAAAAACTGGCATCATGGATTTGGGAGACTGAGTTTTCTTTCACCGTGGATAATGCGTCATTTGTATCGAAGGCCCATGGCCTCAGAGAAAAGGGACACTTTTGTGTCCCGGCCTGAAGGCTCTGTGCTCTTGGATGCCTCCTGAAATTCCGCATGGAGCAAGATCCCTCACAGACCCAAGCTGCCACCGAGAAGGACCCTGGCTGCCCTTGCAGGGCCAAAACCCTCCTCCAAACTGACATCAAGAAACTGGGGGGCAGAGTTCTCTTTCTCAGGGAAAATGGACAATTTTTGTATCCCGGCCTTAAGGCACTGTTCTCCCTGCTGCCTGCTGAAATTTCTCATGGATCAAGATTCCTCGCAGACCTCAGCTGCCACCGAGAAGGACCCTGGCTGCCTTTGCAGGGCCAAAACCATCCTCCAAAGTGACATCAAGAACTGGGGGCAGAGTTCTCTTTCCCAGAGAAAAGGAACACTTTTTGTGTCCCGGCCCTAAGGCACTGTGCTCCCTTCTACCTGCTGAAATTCCGTATGGATTAAGATTCCTCGCAGACCCAAGCTGCCACCGACAAGGACCCCGGCTGCCTTTGCAGGGCCAAAACCCTCCTCCAAACTGACATCAAGAAAGTGGGGGGCAGAGTTCTCTTTCTCAGAGGAAAGGGAGACTTTTTGTGTCCCGGCCCTAAGGAACCCTGCTCCCGCATGCCTCCAGAAATTCCGTATGGATCAAGATCCATCACAGACCCAAGCTGCCATTAACAAGGACGCTGGCTGCCTTTGCAGGGCCAAAACCCTCCTCCAAACTGACATCAAGGAAAACTGGGGGGCAGAGTTCTCTTTCCCAGAGAAAAGGGACACTTTTTGTGTCCCGGCCCTAAGGCACTGTTCTCCCTGCTGCCTGCTGAAATTCCGTATGGATCAAGATCTTTCCAGACCCAAGCTGCCATAAACTAGAACTCTGGCTTCAATGGTAGGGCGAAATTCCTCATAGAAACTGGCATCATGGATCTGGGAGACTGAGTTTTCGTTCACATGGACAAGCGCCTTTGTTTGTATCGAAGGCCACATATCTGGGAGTTGACAGCCGCATGCTGAAATTCCGCATGGATTAAGATTCCTCGCAGACCCAAGCTGCCACCAACAAGGACCCTGGCTGCCCTTGCAGGGCCAAAACCCTCCTCCAAACTGACATCAAGAACCTGGGGGGCAGAGTTCTCTTGCTCAGAGAAAAGGGACACTTTTTGTGTCCCGGCCCTAAGGCACTGTGCTTCCTGCTGCCTCCTGAAATTCCGTATGGATCAAGATTCTTCACAGACCCAAGCTGCCACCGAGAAGGACCCTGGCTGCCCTTGCATGGCCAAAACTCTCCTCCAAACGGACATCAAGAAACTGGGGGGCGGAGTTCTCTTTCTCAGAGTAAAGGGACACCTTTTGTGTCGCGGTCCTAAGGCACTGTGCTCCCGGAGGCCTCCTGAAAATCCGTATGGATCAAGATCCTTCCCAGACCCAAGTTGTCATCAACTAGAACTCTGGCTTCAATTGTAGGGCTAAATGCCTCCTAGAAACTGGCATCATGGATCTGGGAGACTGAGTTTTCTTTCACGTGGAAAAGCACCATTGTTTGTATCGAAGGCCACATATCTGGGAGTTGACAGGCCGCATGCTGAAATTCGCATGGCATTAAGATTCTTGGCAGACGCTAACTGTCAGCCAACAAGGACCCTGGCTGGCCTTGCAGGGCCAACTCTCCAAAACTGAACATCAAGAAACTGGGGGGCAGAGTTCTCTTCTAGAGAAAAGGGACCTTTTTGTGTCCGGCCTAGTGGACTGTGCTCCAGATCACGTTGAAATACGACGGATAAGATCTTTTCCCAGACACGAGGCGCCATCAACTAGAACTCTGGCTGCAATTGTAGGTCTATTCTCTTTAAAAACTGCATCATGGATCTGGGAGACTGATTTCTTTCACGTGGAAAAGTGTCCCCCCCATCATTTGTATCGTGGCCAGTCTGGGAGTCGACAGCGCGCCTCTTTCAAATTCTGGCATGGATCAAGATCCCTCGCAGACCCAAGCTACCACTGACAAGGACCCTGGCTGCCTTGCAGGGCCAAAACCCTCCTCCAAACTGACATCAAGAAAGTGGGGGGCAGAGTTCTCTTTCTCAGAGAAAAGGGACACTTTTTGTGTCCCGGCCCTAGGGTACTGTGCTCCCGGATGCCACTTGAAATACTGCACAGATCAAGATCCTTTCCAGACACAGGCTGCCATCACCTAGAACTCTGACTGCAATTGTTGGGCTTAATGCTTCCTAAAAACTGGCATCATGGATCTGGGAGACTGAGTTTCCTTTCACGTGGAAAACTGCCATCATTTGTATCATAGGCCCCATGTCTGGGAGTCGACAGCCGCCTCTTCAAATTCTGCATGGAGCAAGATCCCTCACAGTCCCAAGCTGCCACCGAGAAGGACCCTGCCTGCCCTTGCAGGGCCAAAACCCTCCTCCAAACTGACATCAAGAAACTGGGGGGCAGAGTTCTCTTTCTCAGAGAAAAGGGACACTTTTGTGTCCCGGCCCTAAGGCACTGTGCTCTCTGCTGCCTCCTGAAATTCCATCCGGATCAAGATTCCTCGCAGAACCCAAGCTGCCACCAAGAATGACCCTGGCTTCCTTTGCAGGGCCGAAGCCCTCCTCCAAACTGACATCAAGAAAGTGGGGGGAAGAGTTCTCTTTCTCAAAGAAAAGGGACACATTTTGTGTTTCGGCCCTAAGGCACTGTGCTCCCGGATGCCTCCTGAAATTCCGTATGGATCAAGATTCCTCGCAGAACCAAGCTGCCACTGAGAAGGACCCTGGCTGCCCTTGCAGGGCCAAAACCCTCCTCCAAACTGACATCAAGATAGTGGGGAGCAGAGTTCTCTTTCTCAGAGAGAAGGGACATTTTTTTTCATGGCCCTAAGGCACTGTTCTCCCGGAGGCCTCCTGAAAATCCGTATGGATCAAGATCCCTCCCAGACCCAAGCTGCCATCAACTAGAACTCTGGCTTCAATTGTAGGGCTAAATGCCGCCTAAAATCTGGCATCGTGGATTTGGTTGACTGAGTTTTCTTTTTCGTGGATTAGGTCCATCATTTATATAGAAGGCCCCATGACTGGGAGACGACAGCCGCCTCTCCAAATTCTGCATGGAGCAAGATCCCTCACAGACACAAGCTACCACCAACTAGGACAGTGGCTTCGTTTGCAGGGCTAAAACCCTCCTCCAAACTGACATCAAGAATGTGGGGGGCAGAGTTCTCTTTCTCAGAGAAAAGGGACACTTTTTGTGTCCCGGCCCTAAGGCACTGTGCTCCCGGATGCCTCCTGAAATTCCGCATGGATCAAGGTCCCTCACAGACCCAAGCTGCCACCGACAAGGACCCTGGCTGCCCTTGCAGGGCCAAAATCCTCTTCCAAACTGGCATCAAGAAACTAGGGGGCAGAGTTCCTCTTTCTCAGAGAAAATGGACACTTTTTGTGTCCCGGCCCTAAGGCAATGTGCTCCCTGCTGCCTGCTGAAATTCCATATGGATCAAGATTCCTCACAGACCCAAGCTGCCACCGACAAGGACCCTGGCTGCCCTTGCAGGGCCAAAATCCTTCTCCAAACTGACATCAAGAGGGTGGGGGGCAGACTTCTCTTTCTCAGAGAAAAGGGACACTTTTTGTATCCCGGCCCGAAGGCACTGTTCTCCCTGCTGCCTGCTGAAATTCCGTATGGATCAAGATTACTGGCAGACGCAAGCTTGCCACAGAGGACTGGCTGCCTTGCATGGCCAAAACTCTCCTCCAAGCGGACATCAAGGAAACTGGGGGCAGAGTTCTCTTTCTCAGAGAAAAGGGACACTTTTGTGTCCCGGCCCAAAGGCACTGTGGCCCGGACGCCACCTGAAATGCCGCACGGATCAAGATCCTTCCCAGACCCAAGCTGCCATCAACCAGAACTCTGGTTGCAATTGTAGGGCTAAATGCCTCCTTAAAACTAGCATCATGGATTTGGGAGACTGAGTTTTCTTTCATGTGGATAAGAGCCATCATTTGTATCGAAGGCCCCATGCCTGGGAGTTGACAGCCCCATGCTGAAATTCCGCATGGATGAAGATTCCTCGCAGACCCAAGCTACCACCGACAAGGACCCTGGCTGCCCTTGCAGGGCCAAAACCCTCCTACAAACTGACATCAAGAAAGTGGGGGGCAGAGTTCTCTTTCTCAGAGAAAAGGGACACTTTTTGTGTCCCGGCCCTAAGGCACTGTGCTCCCGGAGGCCTCCTGAAAATCTGTATGGATCAAGATCCTTCCAGCCCCAAGCTGCCATCAACTAGAACTCTGGCTTCAATTGTAGGGCTAAATGCCTCCTAAAAACTGGCATCATGGATCTGGGAGACTGAGTTTCCTTTCACGTGGAAAACTGCCATCATTTGTATCGCAGGCCCCATGTCTGGGAGTCGACAGCCACCTCTTCAATTCCGCATGAAGCAAGATCCCTCACAGACCCAATTTGCCACCGAGAAGGACCCTGGCTGCCCTTGCAGGGCCAAAACCCTCCTCCAAACTGACATCAAGAAAGTGGGGGGAAGAGTTCTCTTTCTCAGAGAAAAGGGACACTTTTTGTGTCCCGGCCCTAAGGCACTGTGCTCTCTGCTGCCTCCTGAAATTCCGTACGGATCAAGATTCCTCGCAGAACCCAAGCTGCCACCAAGAATGACCCTGGCTTCCTTTGCAGGGCCGAAGCCCTCCTCCGAACTGACATCAAGAAAGTGGGGGGCAGAGTTCTCTTTCTCAGAGAAAAGGGACACTTTTTGTGTCCCGGCCCTAAGGCACTCTGCTCCCTGCTTCCTCCTGAAAATTCAAATGGATCAAGATTCCTCGCAGACCCAAGCTGCCACAATAAAGAGCCCTGGCTGCCCTTGCAGGGCCAAAACCCTCCTCCAAACTGACATCAAGAAAGTGGGGAGCAGAGTTCTCTTTCTCAGAGAGAAGGGACATTTTTTTTCATGGCCCTAAGGCACTGTTCTCCCGGAGGCCTCCTGAAAATCCGTATGGATCAAGATCCTTCCCAGACCCAAGCTGCCATCAACTAGAACTCTGGCTGCAATTGTAGTGCTAAATGCCTCCTTAAAACTGGCATCATGGATCTGGGAGACTGAGTTTCCTTTCACATGGAAAAGTGCCATCATTTGTATCGTAGGCCCCGTGTCTGGGAGTCGACAGCCGCCTCTTCAAATTCCGCATGGAGCAAGATCCCTCACAGTTCCAAGGTGCCACCGACAGGGACCCTGGCTGCCCTTGCAGGGCCAAAACCCTCCTCCAAACTGACAACAAGAAAGTGGGGGGCAGAGTTCTCTTTCTCAGAGAAAAGGGACACTTTTTGTGTCCCGGCCCGAAGGCACTCTGCTCCCGGACGCCACCTGAAATGCCGCACGGATCAAGATCCTTTCCAGCCCCAAGCTGCCATAAACTAGAACTCTGGCGTCAATTGTAGGGCTAAATGCCTCCTAAAAACTGGCATCACGGATCTGGGGGACTGAGTTTTCTTTCACATGGAAAAGCGCCAATGTTTGTATCGAAGGCCACATATCTGGGAGTTGACAGCCGCATGCTGAAATTCCGCATGGATTAAGATTCCTCGCAGACCCAAGCTGCCACCAACAAGGACCCTAGCTGCCTTTGCAGGGCCAAAACCCTCCTCCAAACTGACATCAAGAAACTGGGGGGCAGAGTTTTTTTTCTCAGAGAAAAGGGACACTTTTTGTGTCCCGGCCCTAAGGCACTGTGCTTCCTGCTTCCTCCTGATATTCCGTATGGATCAAGATCCTTTCCAGACCAGCAGGCTGCCATCATACTTGGAACTCTGATACAGGTATTGTTGGGCTTATGCTTTCCTAAAACTGGGCAATCATGAATCTGGGGGCCTAAGTTTTCTTTCACGTGGAAAAGTGCCATCATTTGTCTCGTAGGCCCCATGTCTGGGAGTCGACTGCCGCCTCTTCAAATTCCGCATGGAGCAAGATCCCTCACAGTCCCAAGCTGCCACCGACAAGGACCCTGGCTGCCCTTGCAGGGCCAAAACCCTCCTCCAAACTGACATAAGAAACTGGGGGGCAGAGTTCTCTTTCTCAGAGAAAAGGGACACTTTTTGTGTCCCAGCCCTAAGGCACTGTGCTCCCGGACGCCACCTGAAATTCCGTATGGATCAAGATTATTCGCTGACGCAAGCTGCCATCAACCAGGACTCTGGTTGCATTTGTAGGGCTAAAACCCTCCACCAAACCGACATCATGAATCTGGGTGCCTAAGTTTCCTTTCACGTGGAAAAGTGCCATCATTTGTATCGTAGGCCCCATGTCTGGGAGTCGAAAGCTGCCTCTTCAATTCCACACTGAGCAAGATCCCTCACAGACCCAAGCTACCACCGAGAAGGACCCTGGCTGCCTTTGCAGGGCCAAAACCCTCCTCCAAACTGACATCAAGATAGTGGGGGGCAGAGTTCTCTTTCTCAGAGAAAAGGGACACTTTTTGTGTCCCGGCCCGAAGGCACTGTGCTCCCGGACGCCACCTGAAATGCCGCACGGATCAAGATCCTCCCCTGACCCAAGCTGCTGTCACCCAGGATTCTGGCTGCAATTGTAGGGCTAAATGCCTCCTAAAAACTGGCATCATGCATCTGGGGAACGGAGTTTTCGTTCACATGGAAAAGCGCCATTGTTTGTATCGAAGGCCACATATCTGGGAGTTGACAGCCGCATGCTGAAATTCCGCATGGATTAAGATTCCTCGCAGACCCAAGCTGCCACCGAGAAGGACCCTGGCTGCCCTTGCA
>JAVTVJ010003549.1:0-20588 GCA_034509425.1 Eopsaltria australis
CCGGGACACAAAAAGTGTCCTTTTTCTCTGAGAAAGAGAACTCTGCCCCTGTTTCTTGATGTCAGTTTGGAGGAGGGTTTTTGCCCTGCAAGGGCAGCCAGGGTCCTTCTCGGTGGCAGCTTGGGTCTGTGAGGGATCTTGCTCCATGCGGAATTAAAAGACGCGGCTGTCGACTCCCAGACATGGGGCCTGCGATACAAATGATGGCACTTTTCCACGTGAACTAAAACTCAGTCCCCCAGATCCACGATGCCAGTTTTTAGGAGGCATTTAGCCCTACAATTGCAGCAAGAGTTCTAGTTGATGGCAGCTTGGGTCTGGGAAGGTTCGTGATCCGGACGGACTTTCAGGTGGCGTCCGGGAGCACAATGCCTTAAGGCCGGGACACAAAAAGTGTCCCTTTTCTCTGAGAAAGAGAACTCTGCCCGCCAGTTTCTTGATGTCAGTTTGGAAGAGGGTTTTGGCCCTGCAAAAGCAGCCAGGGTCCTTGTCGGTGGCAGCTTGGGTCTGCGAATTATCTTGATCCATGCACAATTTCAGAAGGCATCCGGGAGCACAGTGCCGTAGGGCCGGGACACAAAAAGTGTCCCTTTTCTCTGAGAAAGAGAACTCTGCCCCCCAGTTTCTTGATGTCAGTTTGGAGGAGGGTTTTTGCCCTGCAAGGGCAGCCAGGGTCCTTCTCGGTGGCAGCTTGGGTCTGTGAGGGATCTTGCTCCATGCGGAATTAAAAGACGCGGCTGTCGACTCCCAGACATGGGGCCTACGATACAAATGATGGCACTTTTCCACGTGAAAGAAAACTCAGTCTCCCAAATCCATGATGCCAGTCTAAAGGAGGCATTTAGCCCTACAATTGCAGCCAGAGTTCTAGTTGATGGCAGCTTGGGTCTGGGAAGGATCGTGATCCGGGCGCAATTTCAGGTGGCGTCCGGGAGCACAGTGCCTTTGGGCCAGGACACAAAAAGTGTCCCTTTTCTCTGAGGGAGAGAACTCTGCCCCCCAGTTTCTTGATGTCAGTTTGCAGGAGGGTTTTGGCCCTGCAAAGGCAGCCAGGGTCCTTCTCGGTGGCAGCTTGGTTCTGCGAGGAATCTTGATCCATGCGGAATTACAGCAGGCAGCAGGGAGCACAGTGCCTTAGGGCCGGGACACAAAAAGTGTCCCTTTCCTCTGAGAAAGAGAACTCTGCCCCCAGTTTCTTGATGTCAGTTTGGAGGAGGGTTTTGGCCATGCAAGGGCAGCCATGGTCTTTGTCGGTGGCAGCTTTGGTCTGTGAGGGATCTTGATCCATGCGGAATTGGGAAGAGACGCTGTCGACTCCAGACATGGGGCTTCGATACAAATGAAATGGCACTTTTTCCAGTGAATGAAACTCAGTCCCAGAGTTCCAGATGCCAGTTTTTAGGGAGGTCATTTAGCCTACAATTGCAGCCAGAGTTCTAGTGATGGCAGCTTGGTCTGGGAAGGATGTATGGACGGAACTTAGGTGGTCGACCGGGAGCACAGTGCCTTAGGGCCGGGACAAAAAAGTGTCCCTTTTCTCTGAGAAAGAGAACTCTGCCCCCCAGTTTCTTGATGTCAGTTTGGAGGAGGGTTTTGGCCCTGCAAAAGCAGCCAGGGTCCTTGTCGGTGGCAGCTTGGGTCTGCGAGGAATCTTGATCCATGCACAATTTCAGGAGGCATCCGGGAGCACAGTGCCGTAGGGCCGGGACACAAAAAGTGTCCCTTTTCTCTGAGAAAGAGAACTCTGCCCCCCAGTTTCTTGATGTCAGTTTGCAGGAGGGTTTTGGCCCTACAAACGCAACCAGGATCCTTCTCGGTGGCACCTTGCTATCAACTCCCAGACATGGGGCCTTCGATACAAATTATGTCAGTTTTCCACATGAAAGAAAACTCAGTCGCCCAGATCCATGATGCCAGTTTTGAGGAGGCATTTAGGCATACAATTGCAGCCAGAATCCTGGTTGATGGCAGCTTGGGTCTGGGAAGGATCTTGATCCGTGCGGCATTTAAGGTGGCGTCCGGGAGCACAGTGCCTTCGGGCCGGGATGCAAAAAGTGTCCCTTTTCTCTGAGAAAGAGAACTCTGCCCCCCAGTTTCTTGATGTCAGTTTGGAGGAGGGTTTTGGCCCTGCAAGGGCAGCCAGGGTCCTTCTCGGTGGCAGCTTGGGTCTGTGAGGGATCTTGCTCCATGAGGAAGTTGAAGAGGTGCAGTCGACTCCCAGACATAAGGCCTACAAAACAAAGGATGGCACTTTTCCACGTGAAAGAAAACTTAGGCCCCCAGATTCATGATGTCGGTTTGGTGGAGGATTTTAGCCCTACAAATGCAAGCAGAGTCCTGGTTGATGGCAGCTTGGGTCAGCGAATTATCTTGATTCATACGGAATTTCAGGTGGCGTCAGGGAGCACAGTGCCTTCGGGCCGGGACACAAAAAGTGTCCCTTTCCTCTGAGAAAGAGAACTCTGCCCCCCAGTTTCTTGATGTCAGTTTGGAGGAGGGTTTTGGCCCTGCAAAAGCAGCCAGGGTCCTTCTCGGTGGCAGCTTGGGTCGGCAAGGTGTCCAGCTCCGTGTACAATTTCAGCAGGCGGCAGTCGACTCCCAGACATGCAGACTTCGATACAAACGATGGCACTTTACCACGTGAAAGAAAACTCAGTCTCCCAGATCCATGATGCCAGTTTAAAGGAGGCATTTAGCCCTACAATTGCAGCCAGAGTTCTAGTTGATGGCAGCTTGGGTCTGGGAAGGATCTTGATCCGTGCGGCATTTCAGGTGGCGTCCGGAAGCACAGTGCCTTAGGAACAGGACACAAAAAGTGTCCCTTTTCTCTGAGAAAGAGAACTCTGCCCCCCAGTTTTCTTGATGTCAGTTTAGAGGAGGGTTTTGGCCCTGCAAGGGCAGCCAGGCGTCCTTGTCGGCACCAGCTTCGGCCCGCGTCGCGAGGAATCTTGCATCCATACGGAATTTTCAAGGAGGCAGCAGGGAGCCCAGAGCTGCCTTAGGGCCGGACAACAAATAGTGTCCCTTTTCTCTGAGAGAAAGAGCAACTCTGCCCCCCAGTTTCTGATGTCACTTTGCGTGGAGGGTTTTGGCCCTGCAAGGGCAGCCAGGGTCCTTCTCAGTGGCAGCTTGGGTTCTGCGAGGAATCTTAATCCATGCGGAATTTCCGCATGCGGCTGTCAACTCCCAGACATGGGGCCTTCGATACAAACGATAACACTTTTCCGCATGAAAGAAAACTCAGTCTCCCAGATCCATGATGCCAATTTTTAGGAGGCTTTTATCCCTACAATTGCAGCCAGAGTTCTAGTTGATGGCAGCCTGTGTCTGGAAAGGATCTTAATCTGTGCGGTATTTCAAGTGGCATCCGGGAGCAGAGTGCCCTAGGGCAGGGACACAAAAAGTGTCCCTTTTCTCTGAGAAAGAGAACTCTGCCCCCCACTTTCTTGATGTCAGTTTGGAGGAGGGCTTGGCCCAGCAATGGCAGCCAGGGTCCTTCTCGGTGGCAGCTTGGGTCTGCGAGGAATCTTAATCCATGCAGAATGTCAGCAAGCGGCTGTCAACTCCCAGACACGGGGCCTTCGATACAAATGATGGCACTTTTCCACATGAATGAAAACTCAGTCGCCCAGATCCATGATGCCAGTTTTTAGGAGGCATTTAGCCCTACAATTTCAGCCAGAGTTCTAGTTGATGGCAGCTTGGGTCTGGGAAGGATCGTGATCCGGGCGGAATTTCAGGTGGCGTCTGGGAGCACAGTGCCTTTGGGCCAGGACACAAAAAGTGTCCCTTTTCTCTGAGAAAGAGAACTCTGCCCCCCAGTTTCTTGATGTCAGTTTGGAGGAGGGTTTTGGCCCTGCAAAGGCAGCCAGGGTCCTTGTCGGTGGCAGCTTGGTTCTGCGAGGAATCTTGATCCATGCGGAATTACAGCAGGCAGAAGGGAGCACAGTGCCTTAGGGCCGGGACACAAAAAGTGTCCCTTTCCTCTGAGAAAGAGAACTCTGCCCCCAGTTTCTTGATGTCAGTTTGGAGGAGGGTTTTGGCCCTACAAATGCAACCAGGATCCTTCTCGGTGGCAGCTTGTGTCTGCGAGGAATCTTAATCCATGCAGAATTTCAGCAAGCGGCTATCAACTCCCAGACATGGGGCCTTCGATACAAATGATGTCAGTTTTCCACATGAAAGAAAACTCAGTCGCCCAGATCCATGATGCCAGTTTTGATGAGGCATTTAGGCATACAATTGCAGCCAGAATCCTGGTTGATGGCAGCTTGGGTCTGGGAAGGATCTTGATCCGTGCGGCATTTAAGGTGGCGTCCGGGAGCACAGTGCCTTAGGGCCGGGACACAAATAGTGTCCCTTTTCTCTGAGAAAGAGAACTCTGCCCCCCACTTTCTTGATGTCAGTTTGCAGGAGGGTTTTGGCCCTGCAAGGGCAGCCAGGGTCCTTCTCAGTGGCAGCTTGGGTTCTGCGAGGAATCTTAATCCATGCGGAATTTCCGCATTCGGCTGTCAACTCCCAGACATGGGGCCTTCGATACAAACGATAACACTTTTCCGCATGAAAGAAAACTCAGTCTCCCAGATCCATGATGCCAATTTTTAGGAGGCTTTTATCCTTACAATTGCAGCCAGAGTTCTAGTTGATGGCAGCCTGTATCTGGAAAGGATCTTGATCTGTGCGGTATTTCAAGTGGCATCCGGGAGCACAGTGCCCTAGGGCAGGGACACAAAAAGTGTCCCTTTTCTCTGAGAAAGAGAACTCTGCCCCCCAGTTTCTTGATGTCAGTTTGGAGGATGGTTTTGGCCCTGCAAGGGCAGCCAGGGTCCTTTCGGTGGCAGCTTGGGCCTGTGAGGGATCTTGCTCTATGCGGAATTTCAAGAGGCGTCAGTTGATTCCCAGACATGGGGCCTACGATACAAAAAATGGCACTTTTCCACGTGAAAGAAAGCTCAGTTCCAGATACATGATGCAGTTTTTAGGAGGCATTTAGCCTAGAATTGCAGCAGAATCCTGGTTGAATGGCAGCTTGGGTCTGGGAAGGATCTTGATCGTGCGGCATTTTCAGGTGGCGTCCAGGGGCAGCAGTGCCTTTGGCCAGGACACAAAAAGGGTGTCCCTTTCCTTCTGATGAAAGAGAACTCTGCCCCAGTTTCTTGATGTCAGTTTGGAGGAGGGTTTTGGCCCTGCAAAGGCAGCCAGGGTCCTTCTCGGTGGCAGCTTGGTTCTGCGAGGAATCTTGATCCATGCGGAATTACAGCAGGCAGCAGGGAGCACAGTGCCCTAGGGCAGGGACACAAAAAGTGTCCCTTTGCTCTGAGAAAGAGAACTCTGCCCCCCAGTTTCTTGATGTCAGTTTGGAGGAGGGCTTGGCCCAGCAATGGCAGCCAGGGTCCTTCTCGGTGGCAGCTTGGGTCTGCGAGGAATCTTAATCCATGCAGAATGTCAGCAAGCGGCTGGCAACTCCCAGACACGGGGCCTACGATACAAATGATGGCACTTTTACACATGAATGAAAACTCAGTCCCCCAGATCCATGATGCCAGTTTTTAGGAGGCATTTAGCCCTACAATTGCAGCCAGAATCCTGGTTGATGGCAGCTTGGGTCTGGGAAGGATCTTGATCCGTGCGGCATTTCAGGTGGCGTCCAGGGGCACAGTGCCTTTGGGCCAGGACACAAAAAGTGTCCCTTTCCTCTGAGAAAGAGAACTCTGCCCCCCAGTTTCTTGATGTCAGTTTGGAGGAGGGTTTTGGCCCTGCAAAGGCAGCCAGGGTCCTTGTCGGTGGCAGCTTGGTTCTGCGAGGAATCTTGATCCATGCGGAATTACAGCAGGCAGCAGGGAGCACAGTGCCTTAGGGCCGGGACACAAAAAGTGTCCCTTTCCTCTGAGAAAGAGATCTCTGCCCCCAGTTTCTTGATGTCAGTTTGGAGGAGGGTTTTGGCCATGCAAGGGCAGCCATGGTCTTTGTCGGTGGCAGCTTTGGTATGTGAGGGATCTTGATCCATGCGGAATTTTTGGAGGCATCCGGGAGAACAGTGCCTTAGGGCCAGGGACCAAAGGGTGTCCCTTTACTCTGAGAAAGAGAATTCTGACCCCCAGTTTCTTGATGTCAGTTTGGAGGAGGGTTTTGGCCCTGCAAGGGCAGCCAGGGTCCTTCTCGGTGGCAGCTTGGGTCTGTGAGGGATCTTGCTCCATGCGGAATTGAAGAGACGGCTGTCGACTCCCAGACATGGGGCCTGCGATACAAATGATGGCACTTTTCCACGTGAAAGAAAACTCAGTCCCCCAGATCCACGATGCCAGTTTTTAGGAGGCATTTAGCCCTACAATTGCAGCCAGAGTTCTAGTTGATGGCAGCTTGGGTCTGGGAAGGATCGTGATCCGGACGGACTTTCAGGTGGCGTCCGGGAGCACAATGCCTTAAGGCCGGGACACAAAAAGTGTCCCTTTCCTCTGAGAAAGAGAACTCTGCCCCCTAGTTTCTTGATGTCAGTTTGGAGGAGGGTTTTGGCCCTGCAAAAGCAGCCAGGGTCCTTGTCCGTGGCAGCTTGGGTCTGCGAGGAATCTTGATCCATAAGGAATTTTTTGAGGCATCTGGGAGAACAGTGCCTTAGGGCCAGGGCACATAAGTGTCCCTTTACTCTGAGAAAGAGAACTCTGCCCCCCAGTTTCTTGATGTCAGTTTGCAGGAGGGTTTTGGCCCTACAAACGCAACCAGGATCCTTCTCGGTGGCACCTTGGGTCTGCGAGGAATCTTAATCCATGCAGAATTTCAGCAAGCGGCTATCAACTCCCAGACATGGGGCCTTCGATACATATGATGTCAGTTTACCACATGAAAGAAAACTCAGTCGCCCAGATCCATGATGCCAGTTTTGAGGAGGCATTTAGGCATACAATTGCAGCAAGAATCCTGGTTGATGGCAGCTTGGGTCTGGGAAGGATCTTGATCCGTGCGGGCATTTCAGGTGGCATCCGGGAGTACAGTGCCTTAGGGCCGGGACACAAAAAGTGTCCCTTTTCTCTGAGAAAGAGAACTCTGCCCCCCAGTTTCTTGATGTCAGTTTGGAGGAGGGTTTTGGCCCTGCAAGGGCAGCCAGGGTCCTTCTCGGTGGCAGCTTGGGTCTGCGAGGAATCTTGCTCCATGAGGAAGTTGAAGAGGTGCAGTCGACTCCCAGACATAAGGCCTACAAAACAAAGGATGGCACTTTTCCACGTGAAAGAAAACTTAGGCCCCCAGATTCATGATGTCGGTTTGGTGGAGGATTTTAGCCCTACAAATGCAACCAGAGTCCTGGTTGATGGCAGCTTTGGTCAGCGTATTATCTTGATTCATACGGAATTTCAGGTGGCGTCAGGGAGCACAGTGCCTTAGGGCCAGGACACAAAAAGTGTCCCTTTCCTCTGAGAAAGAGAACTCTGCCCCCCAGTTTCTTGATGTCAGTTTGCAGGAGGGTTTTGGCCCTGCAAGGGCAGCCAGGGTCCTTCTCGGTGGCAGCTTGGGTCGGCAAGGTGTCCAGCTCCGTGTACAATTTCAGCAGGCGGCAGTCGACTCCCAGACATGCAGACTTCGATACAAACGATGGCACTTTACCACGTGAAAGAAATCTCAGTCTCCCAGATCCATGATGCCAGTTTTAAGGAGGCATTTAGCCCTACAATTGGAGCCAGAGTTCTAGTTGATGGCAGCTTGGGTCTGGGAGGGATCTTGATCCGTGCGGCATTTCAGGTGGCGTCCGGAAGCACAGTGCCTTAGGAACAGGACACAAAAAGTGTCCCTTTCCTCTGAGAAAGAGAACTCTGCCCCCCAGTTTCTTGATGTCAGTTTAGAGGAGGGTTTTGGCCCTGCAAGGGCAGCCAGTGTCCTTGTCGGCACCAGCTTGGGTCTGCGAGGAATCTTGATCCATACGGAATTTCAGGAGGCAGCAGGGAGCAGAGTGCCTTAGGGCCGGGACACAAATAGTGTCCCTTTTCTCTGAGAAAGAGAACTCTGCCCCCCAGTTTCTTGATGTCACTTTGGTGGAGGGTTTTGGCCCTGCAAGGGCAGCCAGGGTCCTTCTCAGTGGCAGTTTGGGTTCTGCGAGGAATCTTAATCCATGCGGAATTTCCGCATTCGGCTGTCAACTCCCAGACATTGGGCCTTCGATACAAACGATAACACTTTTCCGCATGAAAGAAAACTCAGTCTCCCAGATCCATGATGCCAATTTTTAGGAGGCTTTTATCCCTACAATTGCAGCCAGAGTTCTAGTTGATGGCAGCTTGGGTCTGGAAAGGATCTTGATCTGTGCGGTATTTCAAGTGGCATCCGGGAGCACAGTGCCCTAGGGCAGGGACACAAAAAGTGTCCCTTTTCTCTGAGAAAGAGAACTCTGACCCCCAGTTTCTTGATGTCAGTTTGGAGGAGGGCTTGGCCCAGCAATGGCAGCCAGGGTCCTTCTCGGTGGCAGCTTGGGTCTGCGAGGAATCTTAATCCATGCAGAATGTCAGCAAGCGGCTGGCAACTCCCAGACACGGGGCCTACGATACAAATGATGGCACTTTTCCACATGAATGAAAACTCAGTCGCCCAGATCCATGATACCAGTTTTTAGGAGGCATTTAGCCATACAATTGCAGCCAGAATCCTGGTTGATGGCAGCTTGGGTCTGGGAAGGATCTTGATCCGTGCGGCATTTCAGGTGGCGTCCAGGGGCACAGTGCCTTTGGGCCAGGACACAAAAAGTGTCCCTTTTCTCTGAGAAAGAGAACTCTGCCCCCCAGTTTCTTGATGTCAGTTTGGAGGAGGGTTTTGGCCCTGCAAGGGCAGCCAGGGTCCTTGTTGGTGGCAGCTTGGGTCTGCGAGGGATCTTAGATCCATCTTTTTTGGAATTACATGGTAGCAGAACACAGTGCCTTAGGGCCGGGACACAAAAAGTGTCCCTTTACTCTGAGAAAGAGAACTCTGCCCCCCCGTTTCTTGATGTCAGTTTGGAGGAGGGTTTTGGCCATACAAGGGCAGCCAGGGCTCTTTATTGTGGCACCTTGGGTCTGCGAGGGATCTTGATCCATACAGAATTTCAGGAGGCAGCAGGAAGCACAGTGCCTTAGGGCCGGGACACAAAAAGTGTCCCTTTTCTCTGAGAAAGAGAACTCTGCCCCCCAGTTTCTTGTGTCAGTTTGGAGGAGGGTTTTGGCCCTGCAAGGGCAGCCAGGGTCCTTCTCGGTGGCAGCTTGGGTCTGTGAGGGATCTTGCTCCATGCGGAATTGAAGAGACGGCTGTTGACTCCCACACATGGGGCCTGCGATACAAATGATGGAACTTATCCACGTGAAAGAAAACTCAGTCCCCCAGATCCACGATGCCAGTTTTTAGGAGGCATTTAGCCCTACAATTGCAGCCAGAATTCTAGTTGATGGCAGCTTGGGTCTGGGAAGGATCGTGATCCGGACGGACTTTCAGGTGGCGTCCGGGAGCACAATGCCTTAAGGCCGGGACACAAAAAGTGTCCCTTTTCTCTGAGAAAGAGAACTCTGCCCCCCAGTTTCTTGATGTCAGTTTGGAGGAGGGTTTTGGCCCTGCAAAAGCAGCCAGGGTCCTTGTCGGTGGCAGCTTGGGTCTGCGAGGAATCTTGATGCATGCACAATTTCAGGAGGCATCCGGGAGCACAGTGCCGTAGGGCCGGGACACAAAAAGTGTCCCTTTTCTCTGAGAAAGAGAACTCTGACCCCCAGTTTTTTGATGTCAGTTTGGAGGAGGGTTTTGGCCCTGCAAGGGCAGCCAGGATCCTTCTCGGTGGCAGCTTGGGTCTGTGAGGGATCTTGATCCATGCGGAATTTCAGCAAGCGGCTATCAACTCCCAGACATGGGGCCTTCGATACAAATGATGTCAGTTTTCCACATGAAAGAAAACTCAGTCGCCCAGATCCATGATGCCAGTTTTGAGGAGGCATTTAGGTATACAAGTGCAGCCAGAATCCTGGTTGATGGCAGCTTGGGTCTGGGAAGGATCTTGATCCGTGCGGCATTTCAGGTGGCGTCCAGGAGCACAGTGCCTTAGGGCCAGGACACAAATAGTGTCACTTTTCTCTGAGAAAGAGAACTCTGCCCCCCAGTTTCTTGATGTCAGTTTGGAGGAGGGTTTTGGCCCTGCAAGGGCAGCTAGGGTCCTTATCGGTGGCAGCTTGGGCCTGCGAGGAATCTTAATCTATGCGGAATTTCCGCAAGCGGTTGTCGACACCCAAACATGGGGGCTCCGATTCAAACAATGGCGCTTTTCCACGTGGAAGAAAACTCAGTCTCCCGGATCCATGATGCCAGTTTTTAGGAGGCATTTAGCCCTACAATTGCAGCCAGAGTTCTAGTTGATGGCAGCTTGGGTCTGGGAAGGATCTTGATCCATGCGGCATTTAAGGTGGCGTCCGGGAGCAGAGTGCCTTCGGGCCGGGACACAAAAAGTGTCCCTTTTATCTGAGAAAGAGAACTCTGCCCCCCAGTTTCTTGATGTCAGTTTGGAGGAGGGTTTTGGCCCTGCAAGGGCAGCCAGGGTTCTTCTCGGTGGCAGCTTGGTTCTGTGAGGGATCTTGCTCCATGCGGTAGTTGAAGAGGTGCAGTCGACTCCCAGACATAAGGCCTACAAAACAAAGGATGGCACTTTTCCACGTGAAAGAAAACTTAGGCCCCCAGATTCATTATGTCGGTTTGGTGGAGGATTTTAGCCCTACAAATGCAACCAGAGTCCTGGTTTATGGCAGCTTGGGTCAGCGAATTATCTAGATCCATACGGAATTTCAGGTGGCGTCCGGGAGAACAGAGCCTTAGGGCCGGGACACAAAAAGTGTCCCTTTCCTCTGAGAAAGAGAACTCTGCCCCCCTGTTTCTTGATGTCAGTTTGGAGGAGGGTTTTGGCCCTGCAAGGGCAGCCAGGGTCCTTGTCGGTGGCAGCTTGGGTCTGTGAGGGATCTTGATCCATACGGAACTTCAGGAGGCATCCGGGAGCAGAGTTCCTTAGGGCCGGGACACAAAAAGTCTCCCTTTTCTCTGAGAAAGAGAACTCTGCCCCCCACTTTCTTGATGTCAGTTTGGAGGAGGGTTTTGGCCCTGCAAGGGCAGCTAGGGTCCTTCTCAGTGGCAGCTTCGGTCTGCGATGAATCTTAATCCATGCGGAATTTCCGCATGCGGCTGTCAACTCCCACCCATGGGGCCTTCGATACAAACGATGGCACTTTTCCACGAGAAAGAAAACTCAGTGTCCCAAATACATGGTGCAAGCTTAAAGGAGGCATTTGGCCCTACAATTGCAGCCAGAGTTCTAGTTGATGGCAGCTTGGGTCTGGGAAGGATCTTGATCCGGGCGGACTTTCCGATGTCGTCCCGGAGCACAGTGCCTTGGGGCCGGGACACAAAAAGTGTCCCTTTTCTCTGAGAAAGAGAACTCTGCCCCTCCGTTTCTTGATGTCAGTTTGGAGGAGGGTTTTGGCGCTGCAAGGGCAGCCAGGGTCCTTCTCGGTGGCAGCTTGGGTCTCTGAGGGATCTTGCTCCATGCGGAAGTTGAAGAGGTGCAATCGACTCCCAGACATAAGGCCTACAAAACAAAGGATGGCACTTTTCCACGTGAAAGAAAACTTAGGCCCCCAGATTCATGATGTCGGTTTGGTGGAGGATTTTAGCCCTACAAATGCAACCAGAGTCCTGGTTTATGGCAGCTTGGGTCAGCGAATTATCTTGATCCATACGGAATTTCAGGTGGCGTCCGGGAGCAGAGTGCCTTAGGGCCGGGACACAAAAAGTGTCCCTTCCTCTGAGAAAGAGAACTCTGCCCCCCAGTTTCTTGATGTCAGTTTGGAGGAGGGTTTTTGCCCTGCAAGGGCAGCCAGGGTCCTTCTCAGTGGCAGTTTGGGTTCTGCGAGGAATTATAATCCATGCGGAATTTCCGCATGCGGCTGTCAACTCCCAGACATGGGGCCTTCGATACAAATGATGGCACTTTTCCGCATGAAAGAAAACTCAGTCTCCCAGATCCATGATGCCAGTTTTTAGGAGGCATTTAGCCCTACAATTGCAGCCAGAGTTCTAGTTGATGGCAGCCTGTGTCTGGAAAGGATCTTGATCTGTGCGGTATTTCAAGTGGCATCCGGGAGCAGAGTGCCCTAGGGCCGGGACACAAAAAGTGTCCCTTTTCTCTGAGAAAGAGAACTCTGCCCCCCACTTTCTTGATGTCAGTTTGGAGGAGGGCTTGGCCCTGCAAGGGCAGCCAGGGTCCTTCTCAGTGGCACCTTGGGTCTGTGAGGGATCTTGCTCCATGCGGAATTTGAAGAGGCGGCAGTCGACTCCCAGACATGGGGCCTTCGATACAAATGATGGAACTTATCCACGTGAAAGAAAACTCAGTCTCCCAGATCCATGATGCCAGTTTAAAGGAGGCATTTAGCCCTACAATTGCAGCCAGAGTTCTAGTTGATGGCAGCTTGGGTCTGGGAAAGATCTTGATCCATGCGGCATTTCAGGTGGCGTCCGGGCACAGTGCCTTAGGGCCGGGACACAAAAAGTGTCCCTTTTCTCTGAGAAAGAGAACTCTGCCCCCCAGTTTCTTGATGTCAGTTTGGAGGAGGGTTTTGGCCCTGCAAGGGCAGCCAGGGTCTTCTTTCGGTGGCAGCTTGGGTCTGCGAGGAATCTTGATCCATACGGAATTTCAGGAGGCAGCAGGGAGCACAGTGCCTTAGGGCCGAGAAACAAAAAGTGTCCCTTTCCTGAGAAAGAGAACTCCTGCCCCCAGTTTCTTGATGTCAGTTTGGAGGAGGGTTTTGGCCCTGCAAGGGCAGCCAGGGTCCTTCTTGGTGGCACCTTGGGTCTGCGAGGAATCTTGATCCATGCGGATTTTGAAGAGGCGGCTGTCGACTCCCAGACATGGGCCCTACGATGCAAATGATGGCACTTATCCACATGAAAGAAAACTCAGTCTCCCAAATCCATGATGCCAGTCTAAAGGAGGCATTTAGCCCTACAATTGCAGCCAGAGTTCTAGTTGATGGCAGCTTGGGTCTGGGAAGGATCGTGATCCGGGCGAAATTTCAGGTGGCGTCCGGGAGCACAGTGCCTTTGGGCCAGG
Organism: Eopsaltria australis; assembly: GCA_034509425.1. Lineage (NCBI taxonomy): Eukaryota > Metazoa > Chordata > Aves > Passeriformes > Petroicidae > Eopsaltria > Eopsaltria australis. The sequence goes on from JAVTVJ010003549.1 coordinate 13,091, forward strand.
ACACAAAAAGTGTCCCTTTTCTCTGAGAAAGAGAACTCTGCCCCCCAGTTTCTTGATGTCAGTTTGGAGAAGGGTTTTGCCCTGCAAAGGCAGCCAGGGTCCTTCTCGGTGGCAGCTTGGTTCTGCGAGGAATCTTGATCCATGCGGAATTACAGCAGGCAGCAGGGAGCACAGTGCCTTAGGGCCGGGACACAAAAAGTGTCCCTTTCCTCTGAGAAAGAGAACTCTGCCCCCAGTTTCTTGATGTCAGTTTGGAGGAGGGTTTTGGCCATGCAAGGGCAGCCATGGTCTTTGTCGGTGGCAGCTTTGGTCTGTGAGGGATCTTGATCCATAAGGAATTTTTGGAGGCATCCGCGAGCACAGTGCCTTAGGGCCAGGGCACAAAAAGCGTCCCTTTACTCTGAGAAAGAGAACTCTGCCCCCCACTTTCTTGATGTCAGTTTGGAGGAGGGTTTTGGCCCTGCAAGGGCCGCCAGGGTCCTTCTCAGTGGCAGCTTGGGTCTGTGAGAGATCTTGCTCCATGCGGAAGTTGAAGAGGTGCAGTCGACTCCCAGACATAAGGCCTACAAAACAAAAGATGGCACATTTCCTCGTGAAAGAATACTTAGGCCCCAGATTCATGATGTCGGTTTGGTGGAGGATTTTAGCCCTACAAATGCAACCAGAGTCCTGGTTTATGGCAGCTTGGGTCACCGAAGTATCTTGATTCATACGGAATTTCAGGTGGCGTCAGGGAGCACAGTGCCTTAGGGCCGGGACACAAAATGTGTCCCTTTCCTCTGAGAAAGAGAACTCTGCCCCCCAGTTTCTTGATGTCAGTTTGCAGGAGGGTTTTGGCCCTGCAAGGGCAGCCAGGGTCCTTCTCGGTGGCAGCTTGGGTCTGCAAGGTATCCAGCTCCATGTACAATTTCAGCAGGCGGCAGTCGACTCCCAGACATGCAGACTTCGATACAAACTATGGCACTTTACCACGTGAAAGAAAACTCAGTCTCCCAGATCCATGATGCCAGTTTTTAGGAGGCATTTAGCCCTACAATTGCAGCCAGAGTTCTAGTTGTAGGCAGCTTGGGTCTGGGAAGGATCTTGATCCGTGCGGCATTTCAGGTGGCGTCCGGGAGCACATTGCCTTAGGAACAGGACACAAAAAGTGTCCCTTTTCTCTGACAAAGAGAACTCTGCCCCCCACTTTCTTGATGTCAGTTTGGAGGAGGGTTTTGGCCCTGCAAGGGCAGCCAGTGTCCCTGTCGGTGGCAGCTTGGGTCTGCGAGGAATTTTGATCCATACGGACTATCAGGAGGAAGCAGGGAGAACAGTGCCTTAGGGCCGGGACACAAAAAGTGTCCCTTTTCTCTGAGAAAGAGAACTCTGCCCCCCAGTTTCTTGGTGTCAGTTTGGAGGAGGGTTTTGGCCCTGCAAGGCAGCCAGGGTCCCTGTCGGTGGCAGCTTGGGTCTGCGAGGAATCTTAATCCATGCGGAATTTCTGCATGCGGCTGTCAACTCCCAGATATGTGGCCTTCGATTCAAACAATGGCGCTTTTCCATGTGAAAGAAAACTCAGTCCCCCAGATGCATGATGCCAGTTTTTAGGAGGCATTTAACCCTACAATTGCAGCCAGAGTTCTAGTTGATGGCAGCCTGTGTCTGAAAGGATCTTGATCTGTGCGGTATTTCAAGTGGCATCCGGGAGCAGAGTGCCCTAGGGCCGGGACACAAAAAGTGTCCCTTTTCTCTGAGAAAGGGAACTCTGCCCCCCAGTTTCTTGATGTCAGTTTGGAGGAGGGTTTGGCCCAGCAAGGGCAGCCAGGGTCCTTCTCAGTGGCAGCTTGGGTCTGCGAGGAATCGCACTCCGTGCGGAATTTCATGAGGCGGCAGTCGACTCCCAGACACGGGGCCTTCGATACAAACAATGGCGCTTTTCCACGTGAAATAAAACTCAGTCCCCCAGATCCATGATGCCAGTTTTAAGGAGGCATTTAGCCCTACAATTACGTCAGAGTTCTAGTTGATGGCAGCTTGGTTCTGGGAAGGATCTTGATCCGTGCGGCATTTCAGGTGGCGTCTGGGAGCACAGTGCCTTAGGGCCGGGACACAAAAAGTGTCCCTTTCCTCTGAGAAAGAGAAGTCTGCCCCCCACTTTCTTGATGTCAGATGGAGGAGGGTTTTGGCCCTGCAAGGGCAGCCAGGGTCCTTCTTGGTGACAGCTTGCGTCTGTGAGGGGTCTTGCTCAATGCGGAATTTGAAGAGGCGGCAGTCGACTCCCAGACATGGGGCCTACGATACAAATGATGGCACTTTTCCACGTGAAAGAAAACTTTGGCCTTCAGATTCATGATGTCGGTTTGGTGGAGAATTTTAGCCCTACAAATGCAGCCAGAGTCCTGGTTGATGGCAGCTTGCGTCAGCGAATAATATTGATCCATACGGAAAATACTGTGTCACAATAAAGCATCTCCAGTGTCACAATAGAGCCACTAGTATAACATTTGGGCTGCCATTATACTGCCACAATACAGCAACTATTGCGTCAAAATAGTGCCGCCACTGAAACGATTAACCACTAGACTCTCAAAAGAGAAACACTGTTGTGTCATAACAGAGCCGCTAGTGTCATAATAGGGCATCAAGGGTGTCACAATAGAGCACTTTTATGTCACAGTAGAGCCACCATGGTGACGCAATCGAGCGACTAGTGTCACAATAGAGCCACTCTACTGTCATAATAGAAACACCGTTGTCTCACAATTGAGCCGCTACTGTCACAATACAGCGCAGAGTGTGTCATAATGGAGCCCAGTGAGGGTCGCAATAGAGCCACTTTAATATCACTCTCGAACCCCTAGAGTATCACAACAGAGTCACTAGTGTCACAGCAGTTCCACTAGAGTGTCCTAGCAGAGCCATTATTGTGTCACAATAGAGCCACTATTGTGTCACAATACAGCAGCTACAGTGTCACAATAGACACTGTAATGTCACAAGTGAGCCTCTATAATGTCATAATACAGGCACCATGGTCTCACAATAGAGCCACTATTCTGTCACAATAGAGCCACTATTGTGTCACAATATAGGCAAAATCATGTCTACATACAGCCACTAGGATCTCATAATAGTGCCACTCTACTGTACCAGTACACCCACTATTGTGTCACAATACAGCCACTATTGTGTCACAACAGATAATGAAATGTCACAAGTGAGCCACTGTAATGTCACAATAGAGCCGCTACTGTCACAATAGAGCCACTACTTTGTCACAATACAGCCACCATGGTGTCATAATAGAACCAATATTGTGTCAAAATAGAGCCACTACTGTGTCACAATACAGTCACCATGGTGTCACAATAGAACCAATATTGTGTCACAGTAGAGCCACTCTAGTCTCACATTACACCCACTATTGTGTAACAATACAGCCACTATTGTGTCACAATAGTGCCGCCACTGAAACAATAGAGCCACTAGACTCTCAAAAGAGAAACACTGTTGCGTCACAACACAGCCGCTAGTGTCATAATAGGGCCCCTAGGGTGTCACAATAGAGCACCTTTATGTCACAGTAGAGCCACCATGGTGTCACAATAGAGCCACGTTAGTGTCCCAATAGAGCGACTAGTATCACAAAAGAGCCACTCTACTGTCATAATAGAAACACCATTGTGTCACAATTGAGCCGCTAGTGTTACAATAGAGCCCAGAGAGTGTCACAAAGGAGCCCAGAGATGGTTGCAATAGAGCCACTTTAATATCACTCTCGAACCCCTAAAGTATCACAATAGAGTCACTAGTGTTGCAACAGTTCCACTAGAGTGTCCCAGCAGAGCCATTATTGTGTCACAAACAAGCCACTCCAGGCTCACAATAGAGCCACTCTAGGGTCATAGTAGGGCCACTATACTGTCACAATAGCGTCACTATAGTGTCACAAAAGTGCCACTAGAGTGTCAAAGTACATCCACTCTAGTGTCACAGTACATCCACTCTAGTGTCACTTTATTAATGTGTCACATTATTGTGACACAATGAAACAACTATAGGGCCACACTAGAGCCACTATTGTGTCCTAATAGATCCGCTTTTGTGTCACAATAGAGCCACTAGAGGGTCACAATGGAGTCACTCTATTGTCACAATACAGCCACTATTGTGTCACAATACAGCAGCTATAGTGTCACAACTGAGCCACTGTAATCTCACAAGTGAGCCACTGTTATCTCACAAGAGAGCCACTAGTGTCACAATCGAGCTACTGCAGCTCCACAATACAGCAACCATTGTGTCACAATAGAGCCACTATAATGTCACAATAGAGCCAAAATGCTGTCACAATAGAGCCACTATTGTGTCACAATACAGGCAAAATCATGTCCAACAAAAGCTACTGTGATGTCACAATAGAGCCAATATTGTGTCACAATGCAGCCGCTATTGTGTCACAATAAAGCATCTCCAGTGTCACAATAGAGCCACTAGTGTAACAATTAGACTGCCATTAGACTGCCAAAATACAGCCACTATTGTGTCACAATAGTGCCGCCACTGAAACAATAGAGCCACTAGACTCTCAAAAGAGAAACACTGTTGTGTCACAACAGAGTCGCTAGTGTCATAATAGGGCATCAAAGGTGTCACAATAGAGCACCTTTATGTCACAATAGAGCCGCGTTAGTGTCCCAATAGAGCGACTAGTATCACAAAAGAGCCACTCTACTGTCATAATAGAAACACCGTTGTCTCACAATTGAGCCGCTACTGTCACAATACAGCGCAGAGAGTGTCATAATGGAGCCCAGAGAGGGTCGCAATAGATCCACTTTAATATCACTCTCGAACCCCTAGAGTATCACAACAGAGTCACTAGTGTCACAGCAGTTCCACTTGAGTGTCCCAGCAGAGCCATTTTTGTGTCACAATAGAGCCACTATTTTGTCACAATACAGCAGCTATAGTGTCACAATAGACACTGTAATGTCACAAGTGAGCCTCTATAACGTCATAATACAGGCACCATGGTCTCACAATAGAGACACTATTCTGTCACAATAGAGCCACTATTGTGTCACAATACAGCAGCTATAGTGTCACAATAGACACTGTAATGTCACAAGTGAGCCTCTATAATGTCATAATACAGGCACCATGGTCTCACAATAGAGCCACTATTCTCTCACAATAGAGCCACTATTGTGTCACAGTACAGGCAAAATCATGTCTACATACAGCCACTAGGATCTCATAATAGAGCCACTCTACTGTAACAGTACACTCACTATTGTGTCACAATACAGCCACTATTGTGTCACAACAGATAATGAAATGTCACAAGTGAGCCACTGTAACGTCACAATAGAGCCGCTACTGTCACAATAGAGCCACTACTTTGTCACAATACAGCCACCATGGTGTCATAATAGAACCAATATTGTGTCAAAATAGAGCCACTACTGTGTCACAATACAGCCACCATGGTGTCACAATAGAACCAATATTGTGTCACAATAGAGCCACTCTAGTCTCACAGTACACCCACTATTGTGTAACAATACAGCCACTATTGTGTCACAGTAGTGCCGCCACTGAAACAATAGAGCCACTAGACTCTCAAAAGAGAAACACTGTTGCGTCACAACAGAGCCGCTAGTGTCATAATAGGGCCCCTAGGGTGTCACAATAGAGCACCTTTATGTCACAGTAGAGCCACCATGGTGTCACAATAGAGCCGTGTTAGTGTCCCAATAGAGCGACTAGTGTCACAATAGAGCCACTCTACTGCCATAATAGAAACACCGTTGTGTCACAATTGAGCCGCTAGTGTCACAATACAGCCCAGAGAGTGTCGCAATAGAGCCACTTTAATATCACTGTCGAACCCCTATAGTGTCACAATAGAGTCACTCGTGTTGCAACAGTTCCACTAGAGTGTCCCAGCAGAGCCATTATTGTGTCACAATCGAGCCACTCCAGGCTCACAATAGAGCCACTCTAGGGTCATAGTAGGGCCACTATACTGTCACAATAGCGTCACTATAGTGTCACAATAGTGCCACTAGAGTGTCAAAGTACATCCACTGCAGTGTCACAGTAGATCCCGCTCTAGTGTCATTTTTAAAATTAATGTGTTCACATTTATTGTGACATCAAATGAACACTTATACTCGGGCCACAGTGCTTAGATGGCCATCTTATTGTGTCCTAATAGATCCGCTATTGTGTCACAATAGAGCCACTAGAGGGTCACAATGGAGTCACTCTATTGTCACAATACAGCCACTATTGTGTCACACTACAGGAGCTATAGTGTCACAACTGAGCCACTGTAATCTCACAAGTGAGCCACTGTTATCTCACAAGAGAGCCTCTAGTGTCACAATCGAGCTACTGCAGCTCCACAATACAGCCACCATTGTGTCACAATAGAGCCACTATAATGTCACAAGAGGGCCACAATGCTGTCACAATAGAGCCACTATTGTGTCACAATACAGGCAAAATCATGTCCAACAAAAGCTACTGTGATGTCACAACAGAGCCAATCTTGTGTCACAATGCAGCCACTATTGTGTCACAATAAAGCATCTCCAGTGTCACAATAGAGCCACTTGTGTAACAATTAGACTGCCATTTTACTGCCAAAATACAGCCACTATTGTGACAATAGTGCCGCCACTGAAACAATAGAGCCACTAGACTCTCAAAAGAGAAACACTGCTGTGTCACAACAGAGCCGCTAGTGTCATAATAGGGCATCAAGGGTGTCACAATAGAGCACCTTTATGTCACAATAGAGCCACCATGGTGACACAAAAGAGCCACTCTAAGGTAACAATACAGCGACTGATGTAACAATAGAGCCACTCTTCTGTCATAATAGAAACACCATTGTGTCACAATTGAGGCGCTAGTGTTACAACAGAGCCCAGAGAGGGTCGCCATAGAGCCACTTTAATATCACTCTCGAACCACTATAGTATCACAATAGAGTCACTAGTGTCACAGCAGTTCCACTAGAGTGCCCCAGCAGAGCCATTATTGTGTCACAATAGAGCCACTCTAGGCTCACAATAGAGCCACGTTACTGTCACAATAGCACCACTAGAGTGTCACAATACTGCCACTGTAGTGTCACAGTACAACCACTCTAGCATCACAATAAAGCCATTATTGTGTCACAATGAAACAACTACAGTTCCACAGTAGAGCCGCTATTGTGTCGTAATAGATCCGCGATTGTGTCACAATAGAGCCACTCGAGGGTTACAATGGAGTCACTCTATTGTCACAAGAGAGCAACTGGACTGTCACAATTCAGCAGCTATAGTGTCACAATAGAGACTCTGTAGTGCCACAAGTGAGGCACTGTAATGTCACAAGAGAGCAACTGTAATGTCACCATTGAGCTACTGCAGCTGCACAATGAAGCCACCATTGTGTCACAATAAAGCACCTTTATGTCACAGTAGAGCCACTAGTGTAACACTTAGACTGCCATTAGACT
>JAVTVJ010003550.1:0-10397 GCA_034509425.1 Eopsaltria australis
TACATGCAAATTTTAGGACCAAAATTGAATCACGGTTACCAACTGTACAGATAAGAGGTACAAAAGAACAGTTTAAATCATATCATCTCAATTTGTATCAGTCTCTGTTTTCTGGCTGTCTATGGAGCAGACGTCTTCTTAACTCTGGAGCAGTGAATTCAAGGCTCTCTGCCAGCAGCTTTGGATTTGGTGAGGGTAGTCAGGACTTGGAATGACTCTTATTACTTAGCTCGTAAGATTACTGTCCCTTCATTCAACATAGACTCAGTCTCTAGGCTTGAATAGTTGCTAGGCTTCCTTCCTTCTAGATGACTTTGCTCAGTTCTAGATCTTTCATTGATATAATCAGTTCAGCTTTTTGTGATGGTACATTTGACCGTAACACTTTTCTCATGGTTACCTGGTTCGTGGTTGTTCCTGCATAACCTGTCTTTTGTTTGCCATCTCGCATGAAGCTGCTCTCATCTGCATACAGCTCCCAGGCTGGCACATCTTTCAGGTCTGCTCTGCTGGAATAGGCTTCTTCCATGTTCTGCAAACAGTCAGACTTAAATACATTATCAGTTAGTGCTGGGAACAGACATACTAGGATTGACAGCAAACGTTTTCAGAATAACATAATCCAGTTTCAGTAGCATGGCATAGGGTCCATGTCTTCTATGTTCACAGAAGAAACTTACAGTGGGTTGCATGCAACTGTTGGATGTATCAATTCTTGGCTGCTGGTTTGATGCAGCAATTTTCAGTTGCTGACTGCCCTAGTTCTCCAGTTTCAGGATTATTTTACATAATAGTAAAGAGTCCTTGGTCTTTTTTACTCACAAGGATACAGGAGAAGGTCTTTTACAAATTTAACTCAGTAAACCATTCTAAGATATTTGTTTACACAGGACTCTGCTTACTTATAGCATGGTTTAAGGGAGCCTAAAAACGGCTTCTTGTTCTTTGGGCTCGGTGTTTCCCTTTTGAGTGCTTACCAGAGCAGACAAAGAGCGCTCGCTGCCCTCGCACGGCCGGGGACGGGCGCGGCATGCGGGCACCCCCGCCCAGGGGCACCCCCGGCTCGCCCGCGCTCCGCCCGTGCTGCTGCTCACAGCGGCTCTCGGGTGTCCTTAAAAACAAGCTCGTTACTGGAAAGTCGATAGGCCGTTCCTCTCTTAATTCTCACACTCCCGGCCCCTCTGGCGTGCGGCGGCCCAGGAGCACGATGAACCGGGCCGTGGCCGCCCACAGCGGCCCCGCCTCGCCAGCAGAGGGCCGAAGCAGGCAGCGCAGCCCCGTTCTCCGTCGCTTCCTGGACCGCTCCCGCGCATCCCCCGCCGCCAGCAGGCAATGCAGAATCACTTCCGCCCCTCTCAGAGCGGCTGGTGCCCCGCTTCTGTCACGGGGGAGTGACCGCCCTGCTCGCGGAGCCGTCCCGGAAGTCCGGGAGTCGCCCTTGCCTTAAAATCTTGGAAAACTTTTTACAGATGGAACATAGAAAGTGGGGGCTTCTCCCCCTTCCCTTACAATGGTGCGAACCGAGCTTTCTCGGCCGTTCCACAAAACTTGCTGGAAGCGAGGATCTCTCCCTCGCCTCTCACTAAGGAGCAGGCTGGACACCCAGCCGCTCCACAGACCTGTAGGAAGCGAGATTTCCACTCGCCTCCCACCAAGGAGCAGGCGCACCCAGCCGCTCCACAAACAGGAAGTGAATCTCTCCCCAGCTTCCCACCAAGAGCAGTGCGGCACCCAGCCGCTCCACAAACCTCGTAGGAAGTGAAATCCTCCCCAGCCTCCCACCAAAGCAGCTGGACACCCCAGCCCGCTCCACAAAACCTTAGGAAGTGGGAATCTCTCCCCAGCCTCCCACCAAGGAGCAGGCTGGACACCCAGCCGCTCCACAAACCTGTAGGAAGCGGGGCCCATCCCCCACCTCCTACCAAGAAGCAGACTAGGCCTCCCCCGGCCGCTCCATGCCCAGATGTCTCCAGGCCAGCTTTCAATTCAAAACTCGCATGTGCTAAACATGAAATAAACTTTCGCACTGTGATTTGCTTTCTCTACCAGTGAACAATCTCAGCCGAGATCACACACCCGCCTCCTCCCCACCAGCCGATCTCTGGGGCAGGTTGGAAAATCGGCAACAGGAAAAACTTGGAGAAATGATTTCAAAAGCAAATTTCTCACCACCACGCCAGGTTGTCCTGGGATCGCTAACAATTACTGACTTTAAACAGATACACAATACATAAACAATACACACACATACAAACTACACACTACACAACGAAAAGAACCACCTTTATACTACCTCCTGTGGGATCTTGGAACCATGGTGTCTCGACCTCAGGCCCGTGGCAGGAATTCTTTAGATTGCTGTCAGAAAGGAATTCCTTGCAGGATGTTTTCGGTCCAGAGGAAGGGTACCAGGTTCTCGTGTCCCTTCTGGGTGTGCCAAATAACTGTTGCCTTTTCCCCCAGCCTGGAAAAGAAACTCGAGATCATTTAGCAAGGAGGTAATATAAAAGGGGATCTTTATTTTGAAGGTCTTCAGGAGCAGTTATGGAAAGGTGTCCATAAAAGCCCAGCCCCTCCAGGGGTGAGTACATATTTATAGCTTTTAGGAAATTAGCATAATTGATTAAAAGCACCAATTAGGAAAAAGTGGCATTCAATTCCCCCTCAGTCCAGCCTTCCCGGAGCCCCCCTCTCAGCACTGGCTGCACTACTGCTTATAAATGACCTCAGAAGTTGTTCCGCTTGGTCCAGAAAGAACTGAGATAGGACAGGGCCTTGCAACCCTGGCTTAGCTCTGATTTGTTTTGCTTTCTGCTTAGAAAGGCTATGGAAAGTATGGAAAAACTACTATTAAATATAGCTACAACCACAAAAATATGTGCAGAGAGTACAGAGAACATATAAAAGAAAAAAGGCATGAAACAAACGGCATCATGGACACAGTGCCTTACCGACACAAAAAGTGCCCTTTTAAACTCTGAGAAAGAGAACTCTGCCCCCCAGATGTCAGTTTGGAGGAGGGTTTTGGCCCTGCAAATGCAGTCAGTGTCTCCTTTTGTGGCAGCTTGGCTCTGCGAGGAATCTTAATCTGTGCAGAATTTCCGCAAGCGGCTATCAACTAACACACATGGGGCCTCCAAAACAAACGATCGCGCTTTTCCATGTGAAAGAAAACTCAGTCCCCCAGATCCATGATGCCAGTTTTTAGGAGGCATTTAGCCCTACATTTGCAGCCAGAGTTCTAGTTGATGGCAGCTTGGGTCTGGGAAGGATCTTTATCCGTGTGGCATTTCAGGTTGGCGTCCGGGAGACAGTGCCATAGGGCCGGGACACAAAAAGTGTCCCATTCCTCTTGAGAAAGGGAACTCTGGCGCGCCCTCAGTTTCTTGATGTCAGTTTGGAGGAAGGGTTTTGGCCCTAACAAATGCCAACAGAGTCCTAGTTGATGCATCTTGCCTCAGCGAGGAATCTTGATCCATACGGAATTTCAGGTGGCGTCCGGGAGCAGAGTGCCTTAGGGCTGGGACACAAAAAGTGTCCCTTTTCTCTGAGAAAGAGAACTCTGCCCCCCACTTTCTTGATGTCAGTTTGGAGGAGGGTTTTGGCCCAGCAAGGGCAGCCAGGGTCCTTGTCGGTGGCAGCTTGGGTCTGCGAGAAATCTTGATCCATACGAACTTCAGAAGGCAGCAGGGAGCACAGTGCATTATGGCCAGGACACAAAAAGTGTCCGATTTCTCAGAGAAAGTGAACTCTGCCCCCCGGTTTCTTGATGTCAGTTTGGAGGAGGGTTTTGGCCCTGCAAGGGCAGCCAGGGCTCTTTATTGTGGCACCTTGGGTCTGCAAGAAATCTTGATCCATACGAATTTTCAGGAGGAAGCAGGGAGTAGAGTGCCTTAGGGTCGGGATACAAAAAGTGTCCCTTTTCTCTGAGAAAGAGAACTCTGCCCCCCACTTTCTTGATGTCAGTTTGGAGGAGGGTTTTGGCCCTGCAAGGGCAGCCAGGGTCCTTGTCGGTGGCAGCTTGGTCTGTGAGGGATCTTGCTCCATGCGGAATTTGAAGAGGGGACAGTCGATTCCCAGACAGGGGGCCTACGATTCGTATGATGGCCCTTTTCCACGTGAAAGAAAACTTAGGCCCCCAGATTCATGATGTCGGTTTGGTGGAGGGTTTTAGCCCTACAAATGCAACCAGCGTCCTGGTTGATGGCAGCTTGAGTCAGCAAAAACTCTTGATCCATACGGAATTTCAGGTGGCGTCTGGGAGGTCACAGTGCCTTAATGGCCGGGACAACAAAAAGTGTCCCTTTTCTCTGAGAAAGAGAACTCTGTCCCCCAATTTCTTGATGTCAGTTTGGAGGAGGGTTTTGGCCCTGCAAGGGCAGCCAGGGTCCTTCTTGGTGGCAGCTTGGGTCTGCGAGGAATCTTAATCATGCGGAATTTCAGCATGCGGCTGTCAACTCCCAGATATGTGGCCTTCGATACAAACAATGGTGCTTTTCCAAGTGAAAAAAAACTCAGTCCCCCAGATGCATGATTCCAGTTTATAGGAGGCATTTAGGCCTACAATTGCAGCAGAAGTTCTAGTTGATGGCAGCTTGGGTCTGGGAAGCATCTTTATCCGTGTGGACTTTCAGGTGGCCTCCGGGAGCACAGTGCCCTTAGAAACCGGGTACCACAAAATTGTCCCTTTTATCTGAGAAAGAGAAGTCGCCCACCAGTTTCTTGATGTCAGTTTGGAGGAGGGTTTTGGCCCTGCAAGGGCAGTCAGTGTCCTTTTTGGTTGCAGCTTGGGTCTGCGAGGAATCTTGATCCATACGGAATTTCAGGAGGCAGCAAGGGAGCACAGTGCCTTAGGGCCGAGAAACAAAAAGTGTCCCTTTCCTCTGAGAAAGAGAACTCTGCCCCCCAGTTTCTTGATGTCAGTTTGGAGGAGGGTTTTGGCCCTGCAAGGGCAGCCAGGGTCCTTTTCGGTGGCAGCTTGGTCCTGTGAGGGATCTTGCTCCATGCGGAATTTGAAGAGGCGGCAGTCGACTCCCAGACAGGGGGCCTACGATACAAATGATGGCACTTTTCCACGTGAAAGAAAACTTAGGTCCCCAGATTCATGATGTCCGGTTTGGTGAGGGTTTTAGGCCCTACCAAAATGCACCAGAGTCCTGGTTTGATGGCAGCTTGCCGTCAGCGAAAAATCTTGATTTCCATACGGGAATTTCAGTGGCGTCCGGGAGGCAGAGTGCCTTAGGGCCGGGACACAAAATGTTGTTCCGATTTCTCTGAGAAAGAGACTCTGCCCCCAATAGTTTCTTGATGTCAGTTTGAGGAGGGTTTTGGCCCTGCAAGGGCAGCCAGGGTCCTTGTCGGTGGCAGCTTGGGTCTGCGAGGGATCTTGCTCCATGCGGAATTTGAAGAGGCGGCAGTCGTCTCTCAGACAGGGGGCCTACGATACATATGATGGCACTTTTCCACGTGAAAGAAAACTTAGGCCCCCAGCTTTATGATGTCGGTTTGGTGGAGGGTTTTAGCCCTACAAATGCAACCAGAGTCCTGGTTGATGGCATCTTGCGTCAGCAAAAAATCTTGACCATACGGAAATTCAGGTGGCGTCCGGGAGCAGAGTGCCTTAGGGCCACGACAAAACAAGTGTCCTTTTCTCTGAGAAAGAGAGCTCTGCCCCCCAGTTTCTTTCATGTCAGTTTGGAGGAGGGTTTTGGCCCTGCAAGGGCAGCCAGGGTCCTTCTCGGTGGCAAGCTTGGGTCTGCGAGGAATCTTGAATACATAAGGAATTTCAGGAGGCAGGCAGGGAGCAGATTGCTGAGGGCAGAGAAACAAGAAGGGTGCCTTTTCCTCTGAGAAAGAGAACTCTGCCCCCCACTTTCTTGATGTCAGTTTGGAGGAGGGTTTTGGCCCTGCAAGGGCAGCCAGGGTCCTTGTTGGTGGCAGCTTGGGTCTGCGAGGAATTTTAATCCATGCGGGATTTCCGCATGCGGCTGTCAACTCCCAGATATGTGGCCTTCGATTCAAACAATGGCGCTTTTCCATGTGAAAAAAAACTCAGTCCCCCAGATGCATGATGCCAGTTTTTAGGAGGCATTTAGCCCTACAATTGCAGCGAGAGTTCTAGTTGATGGCAGCTTGGGTCTGGGAAGGATCTTGATCCATATGGAATTTCAGGTGGCGTCCGGGAGCACAGTGCCTTAGGGCCGGGACACAAAATGTGTCCCTTTTCTCTGAGCAAGAGAACTCTGTCCCCCACTTTCTGATGTCAGTTTAAGAGGAGGGTTTTGGCCTGCAAGGGGCAGGGTCCAGGGTTCCTTGCGGTGGCAGCTTTGGTCCTTTGTGAGGGTTCTTGCTCCATGCGGAATTTGAAGAGGCGACAGTCGACTCCTAGACAGGGGGCCTACGATACAAATGATGGCACTTTTCCACATGAAAGAAAACTTAGGCCCCCAGATTCATGATGTCAGTTTGGTGGAGGGTTTTGGCCCTACAAATACAACCAGAGCCCTGGTTGATGGCATCTTGCGTCAGCGAATAATCTTGATCCATACAGAATTTCAGGTGGCATCCGGGAGCAGAGTGCCTACGGGCCGGGACACAAAAAGTGTCCCTTTTCTTTGAGAAAGAGAACTCTGCCCCCCAGTTTATTGATGTCAGTTTGGAGGAGGGTTTTGGCCTGCCAGGGCCAGCCAGGGTCCTTGTCGGTGGCAGCTTGGGTGCTGTGAGGGATTTGATCCATACAGATTCAGGAGGCAGCAGGGAGCAGATTGCCGTAGGGCCCGGGACACAAAAAGTGTCCCTTTTCTCTGAGAAAGAGAACTCTGCCCCCCAGTTTCTTGATGTCAGTTTGGAGGAGGGTTTTGGCCTTGCAAGGGCAGCCAGGGTCCTTTTGGTGGCAGCTTGGGTCTGTGAGGGATCTTAATCGTGCGGAATTCAGCATGTGCTCGTTCACTCCGAATATGTTGGCCTTCGATGCAAACAATGGCGCATTTCCCGGAGTGAAAGAAAACTCATGTCCCCCCAGTGCATGATGCCAGTTTTTTTAGGAGGGCATTTAGCCCTACAAATTGCAGCCAGAAGTTCTAGTTGATGGTCACCTTGTCTGGGAAGGAATCTTGATTCATGCGGCATTTCCAGGTAGCGTCCGGGAGCAGAGTGCCTTAGGGCCGGGACACAAAAAGTGTCCCTTTTCTTTGAGAAAGAGAACTCTGGCCCCCCAAATTATTGATGTAAGTTTGGAGGAGGGTTTTGGCCCTGCCAAGGGCAGCCAGGGTCCTTGTCGGTGGCAGCTTGGGTCTGTGAGGGATCTTGATCCATACAGAATTTCAGGAGGCAGCAGGGAGCAGAGTGCCTGAGGGCCGAGAAACAAAAAGTGTCCCTTTCCTCTAAAAAAGAGAACTCTGCCCCCCAGTTTCTTGATGTCAGTTTGGAGGAGGGTTTTGGCCCTGCAAGGGCAGCCAGGGCTGTTTATTGTGGCAGCTTGGGTCTGCGAGGAATCTTGATCCATACGAATTTTTAGGATGCAGCAGGGAGCAGAGTGCCTTAGGGCCGGGATACAAAAATTGTCCGTTTTCTCTGAGAAAGAGAACTCTGCCCCCCAGTTTCTTGATGTCAGTTTGGAGGAGGGTTTTGGCCCTGCAAGGGCAGTCAGGGTCCTTCTCGGTGGCAGCTTGGGTCTGCGAGGAATCTAAATCCATGCGGAATTTCAGCATGAGGCTGTCAACTCCCAGATATGTGGCCTTCGATGCAAACAATGGCGCATTTCCACGTGAAAGAAAACTCAGTCCCCCAGATGCATGATCCAGTTTTTAGGAGGCATTTTTTGCACTACAATTGCAGCCAGAGTTCTAGTTGATGGCAGCTTGGGTCTGGGAAGGACTTTATCGTGTGGCATTTAGGTGGCGTCCAGGAGCAAGAGTGCTTAGAGCCAAGACACAAAATTTCTTTTTTCTCTGAGAAAGAGAACTCTGGCCCCAGTTCTTGATGTCAGTTTGGAGGAGGGTTTGGCCTGGCAAGGAGCAGTCAGGTCCTCTCGGTGGCAGCTTGGGTTGTTGAGGGATTCATGCTCATGCGGATTTGAAGAGGCGGCAGTTCGACTCCCAGACAGGGGGCCTACGATACAAATGATGGCAACTTTTCCACGTGAAAGAAAACTTAGGCCCCCAGATTCATGATGTCGGTTTGGTGGAGGGTTTTAGCCCTACAAATGCAACCAGAGTCCTGGTTGATGGCAGCTTGCGTCAGCGAATAATCTTGATTCATACGGAATTTCAGGTGGCGTCCGGGAGCAGAGTGCCTTAGGGCCGGGACACAAAAAGTGTCCGTTTCCTCTGAGAAAGAGAACTCTGCCCCCCAGTTAATTGATGTCAGTTTGGAGGAGGGTTTTGGCCGTGCAAGGGCAGCCAGGGTCCTTGTCGGTGGCAGCTTGGGTCTGCGAGGAATCTTGATCCATACGGAATATCAGGAGGAAGCAGGGAGCACTGTGCCTTAGGGCCGGGACAAGAAATGTGTCCCTTTTCTCTGACAAAGAGAAGTCTGCCCCCCACTTTCTTGATGTCAGTTTGGAGGAGGGTTTTGCCCCTGCAAGTGCAGCCAGGGTCCTTGTCGGTGGCAGCTTGGATCTGCGAGGAATCTTGATCCATACAAAATTTGAAGAGGCAGCAAGGAGCAGAGTTCCTTAGGGCCAATTCACAAAAAGTGTCCGTTTTCTCTGAGAAAGAGAACTCTGCCCCCCAGTTTCTTGATGTCAGTTTGGAGGAGGGTTTTGGCCCTGCGAGTGCAACCAGGGTCCTTGCCGGTGGCAGCTTGGGTCTGTGAGGGTTCTTGCTCCATGCGGAATTTGAAGAGGCGGCAGTCGACTCCTAGACAGGAGGCCTACGATACAAACGATGGCAATTTTCCACGTGAAAGAAAACTTAGGACCCCAGATTCATGATGTCTGTTTGGTGGAGGGGTTTTGCCCTACAAATGCAACCAGAGTCGTGGTTGATAGCAGCTTGCGTCAGCGAATAATCTTGATCCATACGGAATTTCAGGTGGCGTCCGGGAGCACAGTGCCTTAGGGCCGGGACACAAAAAGTGTCCCTTTTCTTTGAGAAAGAGAACTCTGCCCCCCAGTTTATTGATGTCACTTTGGAGGAGGGTTTTGGCCCTGCAGATACAGTCAGTGTCTCTTTTGGTGGCAGCTTGGGTCTGCGAGGAATCTTAATCTGTGCAGAATTTCCGCAAGCGGCTATCAACTACCAGACATGGGGCCTCCGATACAAACGATGGCGCTTTTCCATGTGAAAGAAAACTCAGTCCCCCAGATGCATGATGCCAGTTTTTAGGAGGCATTTAGCCTTAAAATTGCAGCCAGAGTTCTAGTTGATGGCAGCTTGGGTCGGGGAAGGATCTTTATGCGTGCGGCATTTCAGGCGTCGTCCGGGAGCACAGTGCCTTAGAGCCGGGACACCAAAAGTGTCCCTTTTCTCTGAGAAAGAGAACTCTGCCCCCCACTTTCTTGATGTCAGTTTGGAGGAGGGTTTTGGCCCTGCAAAAGCAGCCAGGGTCCTTGTCGGTGGCAGCTTGGATCTGTGAGGGATCTTAATCCATACGGAGTTTCAGGAGGCATTCTGGAGCACAGTGCCTTAGGGCCGGGACACAAAAAGTCTCCCTTTTCTCTGAGAAAGAGAACTCTGCCCCCCACTTTCTTGATGTAAGTTCGGAGGAGGGTTTTGGCCCTGCAAGGGCAGCCAGGGTCCTTGTCAGTGGCTGCTTGGGACTGCGACCAATCTTGATCCTTACGGAATATCTGGAGGAAGCAGGGAGCAGAGTGCCGTAGGGCCGGGACACAAAAAGTGTGCCTTTTCTCTGAGAAAGAGAACTCTGCCCCCCAGTTTCTTGATATCAGTTTGGAGGAGGGTTTTGGCCCTGCAAGGGCAGCCAGGTTCCTTGTCGGTGGCAGCTTGGGTCTCTGAGGGATCTTGCTCCATGCAGAATTTTAAGAGGTGGCAGTCGACTCCCAGACAGGGGGCCTACGATACAAATGATGGCACTTTTCCTCGTGAAAGAAAACTTAGGCCCCCAGATTCATGATGTCGGTTTGGTGGAGGGTTTTAGCCCTAGAAATTCAACCAGCGTCCTGGTTGATGGCAGCTTGCGTCAGCAAAATATCTTGATCCATACGGAAATTCAGGTGGCGTCCGGGAGCAGAGTGCCTTAGGGCCGGGACACAAAAAGTGTCCCTTTTCTCTGAGAAAGAGAACTCTGCCCCCCAGTTTCTTGATGTCAGTTTGGAGGAGGGTTTTTAGCCCTGCAAAGGCCGCCAGGGTCCTTGTTGGTGGCAGCTTGGGTCTGCGAGGAATCTTAATCCATGCGGAATTTAAGCATGCGGCTGTCAACTCCCAGATATGTGGCCT
>JAVTVJ010003551.1:0-27545 GCA_034509425.1 Eopsaltria australis
GGCCATTTTTGGGTCACTTTTGGGCCAATTTTTGGGTCATTTTCGGACCACTTATGGGGCCATTTTTTTGTCAATTTTGGACTATTTTGGGGCCACTTTGGGGTTCATTTTTGGGGCCACCTTCGAAGCCATTTTGGGCCCATTCTTGGGTCTTTTTTTGGTCATTTTCGGGGCCATTTCTGATTCATTTTCGGGGCCATTTTCTTGGCCAATTTGGGGGCCATATGCGGGGGCATATCGTTGCCATTTTTTGGGTCATTTATGGGCCCTTCTTGAGTCTTTTTTGGGATATTTTTTTGGTCATTTTTGGGCTGTTTTTTGGTCATTTTTAGGGCTATTTTTGGGTCATTTTTGGGCCATTTCTGGGTCATTTTTGGGGCTATTTTTAAGCTTTTTTTTGTCATTTTAAGGTTATTTTTGGAGGTATTTTGGGTCTATTTTTGTGCCATTTTTTGTCCAATTTTTACGTCAATTTTTGGTCATTTATGGAGGATTTTTTGGTCATTTTTGGTCCGTTGCATGGGGCTTTTAGGGGCCTATTTTTTGGCTATTTTGAGTCATTTTCATGTTATGTTTTGCGTCATTTTTTTGTCCGATTTTTTTGTCATCTTTTTAGGCGCATTTTGGAGAGCATTTGGGGCCATTTCTGGGCCATTTTTGGGCCTTTTTTCTGTCATTGTTTTGGATCATTTTTAGATCATTTGTGGGCCATTTTTGGGGTTTTTTTGGGGCTATTTTTTGGTCATTTTTAGGCTATTTTTGGATCATTCTTGGGTCATCTTTGGGTGTGTTTTTGGATGAATTTTTGGGCATGTTTTGGCAATTTTTACGCTATTTTGGGGTCACTTTTGGGTCCATTTATGGAGTCATTTTTGGAGTCATTTCTGGGCCATTTTCGGGGCAATTTAGGGCCCATATTTGGGTCAATTTCTGATTCATTTTTTGAGTCTATTTTGGGCTTATTTTTGGGTCATTTTTGGGCTATTTTTGGGCTATTTCTTGGTCTTTTTTGCGCCACTATCGGGGCCATTTTTGTGGCCATTTCAGGGCCATTTTGGGGTCATTTACGGGGGAATTTTTGAGGTCATTTTTGGGTCATTTTTGTGGCCTTTTGGGGGCTTTTTTGGGTCATTTCTGGGTCATTTTTGGGTCATCTTTGGGGCTATTTTTTGAGTAATTTTTGGGTCGTTTTTGGGGCCTTTTATGGGCTATTTTTGAGTCATCTTTAGGGCCATTTCTGTGCCTTTTTGGGTCATTTTTGGGTCCATTTCTCCCTCATTTTTGGGGACATTTGTGTGTACATCCGGGCACTGCGGCGGCCATTTTGGTAGTTCGGGACCAAGTGCGCATGCGCCGAGTACATCCGGGCACTGCGGCGGCCATTTTGGTAGTTCGGGAGCAATTGCGCATGCGCGGAGTACATCCGGGTACTGCGGCAGCCATTTTGGTAGTTCGGGACCAAGTGCGCATGCGCCGAGTACATCCGGGCACTGCGGCGGCCATTTTGGTAGTTCGGGACCAAGTCCGCATGCGCGGAGTACATCCGGTCCCTGCGGCGGCCATTTTGGAAGTTTGGGACCAATTGCACATGCGCCGAGTACATCCGGGCACTGCGGGCGGCCATTTTGGTAGTTCGGGACAATTGCGATGTGGTGCGCCGAGTAACATCCGGGCACTGCGGCGGCGCATTTTGGTAGTTCGGGACAAAGTGCGCATGCGCCAAGTACATCCGGGCACTTCGGCGGCCATTTTGGTAGTTCGGGACAAGTTGCGCATGCGCCGAGTACATCCGGGTACTGCAGAAGCGCATATTGAGTCCGGAGGCGTAGTACGCATGTGCGGAGTACATCCGGCACTGCGGCGGCCATTTTGGTAGTTCGGGACCAATTGCGCATGCGCCGAGTACATCCGGGTACTGCGGCGGCCATTTTGGTAGTTCGAGTCTATTTTGGGCTTAATTTTGGGTCTTTTTTGGGTCTTTTTTGGGCAATTTCAGGGGCTATTTTGGAGCCATTTTTGAGCCATTTTTGGATCATTGTTTTGGGTTATTTTTAGGTCAATTTTGGGGCCATTTTTGAGCCATTTCTGGGTCATTTTTTGGGGCTGTTTTAAAGGCTATTTTTGGTGCAATTTCTGGGTCATTTATTGGGGATGTTTTGTATCATTTTACAGCCAATTTTGGGTCATTTTTGGGCCATTTTTGGGGCCCTTTTAGGGCCTTTTTGGGTCATTTTTGAGCCGTTTTTGGGTCTAGTTTTAGGACTATTTCTGGGTGATTTTCGGAGAGCTTTTGGGCCCGTATTTGGGTCAATTTTTGAGTCATTTTTGGGCGATTTATGGGCCATTTTGGGGTGATTTTGGGTCATTTTTTGGGCTATTTTGGGCCTATTTTTCAGTGATTTATAGGTGGAATTTTGGGTTATTTTACGGCCCATTTTGGCTCATTTTGGAGGCCATTTTTAGGGCCATTTTGGGGCTATTTTTGGGTCAATTTTGGGCCAATTTTTGGGTTATTTTTGGACCATTTTGGGGGCTTTTTAGGGGCTATTTTTAGGGCCTTTTAGGGTCTATTTTTGGGCAATTTTTGGGCCATTTTGGGTCATTTTTAGGTCATTTCTTGGGGCTATTTCTAGCCTTGTTTGGGGTCATTTATAGGGGAAATTTTAGATCATTTTATGGCCAATTTTGAGTCATTTTTAGGGCCATTCTTGGGGCCATTTGTGGGGCCATTTATGGTGCTATTTTGGGATCATTTTGGGTCATTTTTGTGTTTATCTTTCCGTCATTTTTGAGCCATTTTTGGGTAATTTTAGGGCCATTTTTGTGTCATTTAGGGCACTATTTTGGGGCCATTTTGGGGTGATTTTTAGGGCTATTTTTGGGTAATTTTTGAGCCATTTTTGGGGCTATTCTTGGCCTATTTTTGGGTCATTTTTAAGGCCATTTTTAGGGCCATTTTCAGAGCCATTTTGGGCCCACTTTTGAGTCATTTTTGGGTCATTTTTAGGGCCAGTTTTGGGTCAATTTGGGGCCATTTTTGGGTCATTTTTGAGGCCATTTTGGGGCTATTTTTGGGCCATTTTGGGTCATATATGAGGCTATTTTTGGTCGTTGTTTCGGGCCATTTTTGGTCAATTTTGAGGCCATTTTAGAGTCATTTTTGGGGTGAATTTTTGGTCATTTTATGGCCAGTTTTGTAACCATTTTACGGCCATTTTGGGTCATTTTTGGATAAATGTTAAGGTCTATTTTGGGGTCATTTTTGGGCCAATTTTGCCATTTTCACACCATTCTAGCTTCATTCTTTGTCAATTTTATGCCACATTTTTATGGGCCACTTTGGGTCACTCTTTTGGGCCAATTTAAATGGCTTTGGACCACTTGTAAATTGTTATTTTTTACCAATTTGGACTATTTTAGCCACTTTGGGGTTCATTTGGGGCCACCCGAGCCATTTTGGGCCCATTCTTGGGTCTTTTTTTGGTCATTTTCGGGGCCATTTCTGATTCATTTTCGGGGCCATTTCTTGGCCAATTTTGGGGCCATATTCGGGGGCATATCGTTGCCATTTTTTGGGTCATTTATGGCCCCTTCTTGAGTCTTTTTTGGGATATTTTTTTGGTCATTTTTGGGCTGTTTTTTGGTCATTTTTAGGGCTATTTTTGGGTCATTTTTGGGCCATTTCTGGGTCATTTTTGGGGCTATTTTTAAGCTTTCTTGTGTCATTTTCAGGTTATTTTTGGAGGTATTTTGGGTCTATTTTTGGGCCATTTTTTGTCCAATTTTTACTTCATTTTTGGGTCATTTATGGAGGGATTTTTTGGTCATTTTTTGGTCGTTCATGGGGCCTTTTAGGGGCTATTTTTTGGGCTATTTTTGAGTCATTTTCATGTTATTTTGCGTCATTTTTTGGTCCATTTTTTGGTCATTTTTTAGGCCATTTTTGGAGACATTTGGGGCCATTTCTGGCCATTTTTGGGCCATTTTTCTGTCATTGTTTTGGATCATTTTTAGATCATTTGTGGGCCATTTTTGGGGTTTTTTTGGGGGCTATTTTTTGGTCATTTTAGGCTATTTTTGGATCATTCTTGGGTCATCTTTGGGTGTGTTTTTGGATGAATTTTTGGGCATGTTTTGGCAATTTTTAAGCTATTTTGGGGTCACTTTTGGGTCCATTTATGGAGTCATTTTGGGAGTCATTTCTGGGCCATTTTCGGGGCCATTTAGGGCCCATATTGGGGTCAATTTCTGATTCATTTTTTGAGTCTATTTTGGGCTTATTTTTGGGTCATTTTTGGGCCATTTTTGGGCTATTTCTTGGTCTTTTTTGTGCCACTATCGGGGCCATTTTTGTGGCCATTTCAGGGCCATTTTTGGGTCATTTACGGAGGAATTTTTGAGGTCATTTTTGGGTCATTTTTGTGGCCTTTTGGGGGCTTTTTTTGGGTCATTTCTGGGTCATTTTTGGGTCATCTTTGGGGCTATTTTTGAGTAATTTTTGGGTCGTTTTTGGGGCCTTTTATGGGCTATTTTTGAGTCATCTTTAGGGCCATTTCTGTGCCTTTTTGGGTCATTTTTGGGGCTATTTCTCCATCATTTTTGGGGACATTTGTGTGTACATCCGGGCACTGCGGCGGCCATTTTGGTAGTTCGGGGACTACTATGCATACCGGTACATCCGGGTGTCTGCGGCGGCCATTCTGTGTTCAGGGATTGGCTGAGTATGCGCGGGAGTGTTATCCGGGTACTAAAGTGCGGCTATTTTGCAATTCAGGCTCATTGAGCATGCCATGCGCGAGTACATCCGGTACCAAGGGCGCTATTTTAGTAGTTCGAGTCTATTTTGGGCTTAATTTTGGGTCATTTTTGGGTCTTTTTTGGGCAATTTCAGGGGCTATTTTGGAGCCATTTTTGAGCCATTTTTGGATCATTGTTTTAGGGCCATTTTTAGGTCAATTTTGGGGCCATTTTTGAGCCATTTCTGGGTCATTTTTTGGGGCTGTTTTAAAGGCTATTTTTGGTGCAATTTCTGGGTCATTTATTGGGGATGGTTTGCATCATTTTACAGCCACTTTTGGGTCATTTTTGGGCCATTTTTGGGGCCCTTTTAGGGCCTTTTTTGGGTCATTTTTGAGCCGTTTTTGGGTCTAGTTTTAGGACTATTTCTGGGTGATTTTCGGAGAGCTTTTGGGCCCGTATTTGGGTCAATTTTTGAGTCATTTTTGGGCGATTTATGGGCCATTTTGGGGTGATTTTTGGGTCATTTTTTGGGCTATTTTGGGCCTATTTTTCAGTGATTTATAGGCGGAATTTTGGGTTATTTTACGGCCCATTTTGGCTCATTTTGGAGGCCATTTTTAGGGCCATTTTGGGGCTATTTTTGGGTCAATTTTGGGCCAATTTTTGGGTTATTTTTGGACCATTTTGGGGGCCTTTTAGGGGCTATTTTTAGGGCCTTTTAGGGTCTATTTTTTGGGCAATTTTTGGGCCATTTTGGGTCATTTTTAGGTCATTTCTTGGGGCTATTTCGAGCCTTGTTTGGGGTCATTTATAGGGGAAATTTTAGATCATTTTATGGCCAATTTTGAGTCATTTTTAGGGCCATTCTTGGGGCCATTTTTGGGGCCATTTATGGTGCTATTTTGGGATCATTTTGGGTCATTTTTGTGTTTATCTTTCCGTCATTTTTGAGCCATTTTTGGGTAATTTTAGGGCCATTTTTGTGTCATTTAGGGCACTATTTTTGGGCCATTTTGGGGTGATTTTTAGGGCTATTTTTGGGTAATTTTTGAGCCATTTTTGGGGCTATTCTGGGCCTATTTTTGGGTCATTTTTAAGGCCATTTTTAGGGCCATTTTCAGAGCCATTTTGGGCCCACTTTTGAGTCATTTTTTGGTCATTTTTAGGGCCAGTTTTGGGTCAATTTGGGGCCATTTTTGGGTCATTTTTGAGGCCATTTTGGGGCTATTTTTGGGCCATTTTGGGTCATATATGAGGCTATTTTTGGTCGTTGTTTTGGGCCATTTTTGGTCAATTTTGAGGCCATTTTAGAGTCATTTTTGGGGTGAATTTTTGGTCATTTTATGGCCAGTTTTGTAACCATTTTACGGCCATTTTTGGGTCATTTTTGGATAAATGTTAAGGTCTATTTTGGGGTCATTTTTGGGCCAATTTTTGGGTTATTTTTGGACCATTTCTGGGGCCATTTTTTTGTCAATTTTGCGGCCATTTTTGCGGCCATTTTTGGGTCACTTTTGGGCCAATTTTTGGGTCATTTTTGGACCACTTATGGGGCCATTTTTTTGTCAATTTTGGACTATTTTGGGTCCACTTTGGGGTTCATTTTTGGGGCCACCTTCGGAGCCATTTTGGGCCCATTCTTTGGTCTTTTTTTGGTCATTTTCGGGGCCATTTCTGATTCATTTTCGGGGCCATTTCTTGGCCAATTTTGGGGCCATATTCGGGGGCATATCGTTGCCATTTTTGGGTCATTTATGGGCCCTTCTTGAGTCTTTTTTGGGATATTTTTTTGGTCATTTTTGGGCTGTTTTTTGGTCATTTTTAGGGCTATTTTTGGGTCATTTTTGGGCCATTTCTGGGTCATTTTTGGGCTATTTTTAAGCTTTTTTGTGTCATTTTCAGGTTATTTTTGGAGGTATTTTGGGTCTATTTTTGGGCCATTTTTTGTCCAATTTTTACGTCATTTTGGGTCATTTATGGAGGGATTTTTTGGTCATTTTTTGGTCGTTCATGGGGCCTTTTAGGGGCTATTTTTTGGGCTATTTTTGAGTCATTTTCATGTTATTTTTGCGTCATTTTTTGGTCCATTTTTTGGTCATTTTTTAGGCCATTTTTGGAGACATTGGGGGCCATTTCTGGGCCATTTTTGGGCCATTTTTCTGTCATTGTTTTGGATCATTTTAGATCATTGTGGGCCATTTTGGGGTTTGGGGGCTATTTTTTGTCATTTTGAAATATTTTGGATCATTCTTGGGTCATCTTTGGGTGTGTTTTGGATGAATTTTGGGCATGTTTTGGCAATTTTAAGCTATTTTGGGGTCACTTTTGGGTCCATTTGTAGGTCATTTTTTAGATCACATTTCTGGGCCATTTCCCAGGGGCCATTTGGGGTATATTTGGGTCAATTTCTGATTCATTTTTGAGTCTATTTTGGGCTTATTTTTGGGTCATTTTAGGCCATTTTGATCCTTCTTGGTCTTTTGCCACTATCAAGGACCCATTTTGTGTATTTCAGGGCCATTTTAGGTCATTACAGGGGGTACAGGGTCATTTTGGGTCATTTTGTGGCCTTTGGGGCTTTTGGGTCATTTCTGGGTCATTTTGGGGTCATCTTGGGGGCTATTTTTGAGTAATTTTTGGGTCGTTTTTGGGGCCTTTTATGGGCTATTTTTGAGTCATCTTTAGGGCCATTTCTGTGCCTTTTTGGGTCATTTTTGGGGCCATTTCTCCATCATTTTTAGGGACATTTGTGTGTACATCCGGGCACTGCGGCGGCCATTTTGGTAGTTAGGACGTAGTTCGCATGCGCCGAGTACATCCGGGCACTGCGGCGGCCATTTTGGTAGTTCGGGACCAAGTGCGCATGCGCCGAGTACATCCGGGCGCTGCGGCGGCAATTTTCGTGGTTCGGGAGCAACTGCGCATGCGCCGAGTACATCCGGGCACTGCGGCGGCCATTTTGGTAGTTCGGGACCAATTGCGCATGCGCCGAGTACATCCGGGCACTGCGGCGGCCATTTTGGTGGTTAGGGACCAATTGCGCATGCGCCGAGTACATCCGGGCACTGCGGCGGCCATTTTGGTAGTTCGGGACCAAGTGCACATGCGCCGAGTACATCCGGGAACTCGGCAGCCATATTGGAGTCGGGCGTAGTACGCATGCGGGTACGTCCGGGCACTCGCGGCCATTTGGTGGATTCGGGACCAAGTGCGCATCGCCGAGTACATCCGAATTTTCGGCGGCCATTTTGGTAGTTCAGGTCTATTTTGGGCTTAATTTTGCTTTTGGGTCATTTTGGGTCTTTTGGGCGAATTTCAGGGGGGCTATTTTGGAGCCATTTTGGAAGCCATTTTGGATCATTGTTTTGGGCCATTTTTAGGTCAATTTGGGGGCCATTTTTGAGCCTTTTCTGGGTCATTTTTTGGGGCTGTTTTAAAGGCTATTTTTGGTGCAATTTCTGGGTCATTTATTGGGGATGTTTTGCATCATTTTACAGCCAATTTTGGGTCATTTTTGGGCCATTTTGGGGGCCCTTTTAGGGCCTTTTTTGGGTCATTTTTGAGCCGTTTTTGGGTCTAGTTTTAGGACTATTTCTGGGTGATTTTCGGAGAGCTTTTGGGCCCGTATTTGGGTCAATTTTTGGGTCATTTTTGGGCGATTTATGGGCCATTTTGGGGTGATTTTTGGGTCATTTTTTGGGCTATTTTGGTCCTATTTTTCAGTGATTTATAGGCGGAATTTTGGGTTATTTTACGGCCCATTTTGGCTCATTTTGGAGGCCATTTTTAGGGCCATTTTGGGGCTATTTTTGGGTCAATTTTGGGCCAATTTTGGGTTATTTTTGGACCATTTTGGGGGCCTTTTAGGGGCTATTTTTAGGGCCTTTTAGGGTCTATTTTTGGGCAATTTTTGGGCCATTTTGGGTCATTTTTAGGTCATTTCTTGGGGCTATTTCGAGCCTTGTTTGGGGTCATTTATAGGGGAAATTTTAGATCATTTTATGGCCAATTTTGAGTCATTTTTAGGGCCATTCTTGGGGCCATTCTTGGGGCCATTTAGCAGATTCCTTTATTTGGGATCTCATTTTGGGTCATTTTTGTGTTTATCTTTCACGTCATTTTGAGCCATTTTGATAATTTAGGGCCATTTTTGTGTCATTTAGGGCACTATTTTTGGAGCCATTTTGGGGTATTTTAGGGCTATTTTGGGTAATTTTGGGGTGTTTGGGGCCATTCTGGGCTATTTTTGGGTCATTTTAAGGCCATTTTTAGGGCCATTTTCAGAGCCATTTGGGCCCACTTTTGAGTCATTTTTTGGTCATTTTTAGGGCCAGTTTTGGGTCAATTTGGGGCCATTTTTGGGTCATTTTTGAGGCCATTTTGGGGCTATTTTTGGGCCATTTTGGGTCATATATGAGGCTATTTTTGGTCGTTGTTTTGGGCCATTTTTGGTCAATTTTGAGGCCATTTTAGAGTCATTTTTGGGGTGAATTTTTGGTCATTTTATGGCCAGTTTTGTAACCATTTTACGGCCATTTTTGGGTCATTTTTGGATAAATGTTAAGGTCTATTTTGGGGTCATTTTTGGGCCAATTTTTGGGTTATTTTTGGACCATTTCTGGGGCCATTTTTTTGTCAATTTTGCGGCCATTTTTGCGGCCATTTTTGGGTCACTTTTGGGCCAATTTTTGGGTCATTTTTGGACCACTTATGGGGCCATTTTTTTGTCAATTTTGGACTATTTTGGGGCCACTTTGGGGTTCATTTTTGGGGCCACCTTCGGAGCCATTTTGGGCCCATTCTTGGGTCTTTTTTTGGTCATTTTCGGGGCCATTTCTGATTCATTTTCGGGGCCATTTCTTGGCCAATTTTGGGGCCATATTCGGGGGCATATCGTTGCCATTTTTTGGGTCATTTATGGGCCCTTCTTGAGTCTTTTTTGGGATATTTTTTTTGGTCATTTTTGGGCTGTTTTTTGGTCATTTTTAGGGCTATTTTTGGGTCATTTTTGGGCCATTTCTGGGTCATTTTTGGGGCTATTTTTAAGCTTTTTTGTGTCATTTTCAGGTTATTTTTGGAGGTATTTTGGGTCTATTTTTGGGCCATTTTTTGTCCAATTTTTACGTCATTTTTGGGTCATTTATGGAGGGATTTTTTGGTCATTTTTTGGTCGTTCATGGGGCCTTTTAGGGGCTATTTTTTGGGCTATTTTTGAGTCATTTTCATGTTATTTTTGCGTCATTTTTTGGTCCATTTTTTGGTCATTTTTTAGGCCATTTTTGGAGACATTTGGGGCCATTTCTGGGCCATTTTTGGGCCATTTTTCTGTCATTGTTTTGGATCATTTTTAGATCATTTGTGGGCCATTTTTGGGGTTTTTTTGGGGGCTATTTTTTGGTCATTTTTAGGCTATTTTTGGATCATTCTTGGGTCATCTTTGGGTGTGTTTTTGGATGAATTTTTGGGCATGTTTTGGCAATTTTTAAGCTATTTTGGGGTCACTTTTGGGTCCATTTATGGAGTCATTTTTGGAGTCATTTCTGGGCCATTTTCGGGGCCATTTAGGGCCCATATTTGGGTCAATTTCTGATTCATTTTTGAGTCTATTTTGGGCTTATTTTTGGGTCATTTTTGGGCCATTTTTGGGCTATTTCTTGGTCTTTTTTGCGCCACTATCGGGGCCATTTTTGTGGCCATTTCAGGGCCATTTTTGGGTCATTTACGGGGGAATTTTTGAGGTCATTTTTGGGTCATTTTTGTGGCCTTTTGGGGGCTTTTTTGGGTCATTTCTAGGTCATTTTTGGGTCGTCTTTGGGGCTATTTTTGAGTAATTTTTGGGTCGTTTTTGGGGCCTTTTATGGGCTATTTTTGAGTCATCTTTAGGGCCATTTCTGTGCCTTTTGGGGTCATTTTTGGGGCCATTTCTCCATCATTTTTGGGGACATTTGTGTGTACATCCGGGCACTGCGGCGGCCATTTTGGTAGTTCGGGACCAATTGCGCATGCGCGAGTACATCCAGGCACTGCGGCGGCCATTTTGGTAGTTCGGGACCAAGTGCGCATGCGCCGAGTACATCCGGGTACTGCGGCGGCCATTTTGTTAACTCAGGGCCTACAGAGCATGCGCGGAGTACATCCGGGTCCTGCGGCGGCCATTTTGGAAGTTAGGGATAAGTCGCATCGCGCCAGTACATCGAATTACTCGCGGTGACCATTTTAGTAGTTGAGGACCAAAGTGCGCTGTCGCGCCCGGTATCCGGGCACTCGGCAGCCATTTTGGTAGCCGGTCCAATAGCATTGTCGCCCGGTACATCGGGCACTCGTGACCATTTTGGAAGTTAGGGACCAATTGCGCATGCGCGAGTACATCCGGCACTCTGCGGCAGCCATTTTGGTGATTCCGGGACCAATTAACATCGCCCGAGTACATCCAGTACTGCGGCGGCAATTTTATTGATAGTTCAGGGCTTACTGAGCATGCGCCGAGTACATCCGGGCACTGCGGCGGCCATTTTGGTAGTTCGGGACCAAGTGCGCATGCGCCGAGTACATCCGGGTACTGCGGCCGCCATTTTGGTAGTTCGGGACCAAGTGCGCATGCGCCCAGTACATCCGGGCACTGCGGCGGCCATTTTGGTAGTTCGGGACCAATTGCGCATGCGCCGAGTACATCCGGGTACTGCGGCGGCCATTTTGGCAGTTCAGGACCAATTGCGCATGCGCCAGGTACATCCGGGCACTGCGGCGGCCATTTTGGCTGTTCGGGTCCAATTCGCATGCGCGCCCGAAGTACATCCAGACTTTCACGTGACCATTTTGGTAGTTAGGGACCAGTGCGCATGCGCCGAGTACATCCGGGCACTCGCGAAGCGGCCATTTTGGTAGTTCCGGGACCAAGTGCGCGCTCGCGAGGTATCCGGGTACTGGCGTATGTGGCCAGGTCGGAGGCGTAGTACGCGTAATGCGAATTACATCCGTTGCACTTTCGCGGCGGCCATTTTTGTAATTCAGTCCCCGAGGACCAAGTATGCGCCCGAGTACATCCGAATTTTCGCGGCCATTTTTAGTGGATTCAGTCTATTTGGGCTTAATTTTGGGTCATTTTTGGGTCTTTTTGGGTCTTTTTTGGGCGTTTCCTTTGGGGCTATTTACGGGGCCATTTTGAGCCATTTTTTTTGGATCATTGTTTTGGGCCATTTTTAGGTCAATTTTGGGGCCATTTTGGAGCCATTTCTGGGTCATTTTTTGGGGCTGTTTGAAAGGCTATTTTTGGTGCAATTTCTGGGTCATTTATTGGGGATGTTTTGCATCATTTTACAGCCAATTTTGGGTCATTTTTGGGCCATTTTTGGGGCCCTTTTAGGGCCTTTTTTGGGTCATTTTTGAGCCGTTTTTGGGTCTAGTTTTTAGGACTATTTCTGGGTGATTTTCGGAGAGCTTTTGGGCCCGTATTTGGGTCAATTTTTGAGTCATTTTTGGGCGATTTATGGGCCATTTTGGGGTGATTTTTGGGTCATTTTTTGGGCTATTTTGGGCCTATTTTTCAGTGATCTATAGGCGGAATTTTGGGTTATTTTACGGCCCATTTTGGCTCATTTTGGAGGCCATTTTTAGGGCCATTTTGGGGCTATTTTTGGGTCAATTTTGGGCCAATTTTTGGGTTATTTTTGGACCATTTTGGGGGCCTTTTAGGGGCTATTTTTAGGGCCTTTTAGGGTCTATTTTTTGGGCAATTTTGGGCCATTTTGGGTCATTTTTAGGTCATTTCTTGGGGCTATTTCGAGCCTTGTTTGGGGTCATTTATAGGGGAAATTTTAGATCATTTTATGGCCAATTTTGAGTCATTTTTAGGGCCATTCTTGGGGCCATTTTTGGGGACATTTATGGTGCTATTTTGGGATCATTTTTGGGTCATTTTTGTGTTTATCTTTCCGTCATTTTTGAGCCATTTTTGGGTAATTTTAGGGCCATTTTTGTGTCATTTAGGGCACTATTTTTGGGCCATTTTGGGGTGATTTTTAGGGCTATTTTTTGGGTAATTTTTGAGCCATTTTTGGGGCTATTCTGGGCCTATTTTTGGGTCATTTTTAAGGCCATTTTTAGGGCCATTTTCAGAGCCTTTTTGGGCCCACTTTTGAGTCATTTTTTGGTCATTTTTAGTGCCAGTTTTGGGTCAATTTGGGGCCATTTTTGGGTCATTTTTGAGGCCATTTTGGGGCTATTTTTGGCCCATTTTGGGTCATATATGAGGCTATTTTTGGTCGTTGTTTTGGGCCATTTTTGGTCAATTTTGAGGCCATTTTAGAGTCATTTTTGGGGTGAATTTTTGTTCATTTTATGGCCAGTTTTGTAACCATTTTACGGCCATTTTTGGTTCATTTTTGGATAAATGTTAAGGTCTATTTTGGGGTCAATTTTGGGCCAAATTTTTGGTTATTTTTGGACCATTTCTGGGGCCATTTTTTTGTCAATTTTGCGGCCATTTTTGCGGCCATTTTTGGGTCACTTTTGGGCCAATTTTTGGGTCATTTTTGGACCACTTATGGGGCCATTTTTTTGTCAATTTTGGACTATTTTGGGGCCACTTTGGGGTTCATTTTTGGGGCCACCTTCGGAGCCATTTTGGGCCCATTCTTGGGTCTTTTTTTGGTCATTTTCGGGGCCATTTCTGATTCATTTTCGGGGCCATTTCTTGGCCAATTTTGGGGCCATATTCGGGGGCATATCGTTGCCATTTTTGGGTCATTTATGGGCCCTTCTTGAGTCTTTTTTGGGATATTTTTTTGGTCATTTTTGGGCTGTTTTTTGGTCATTTTTAGGGCTATTTTTGGGTCATTTTTGGGCCATTTCTGGGTCATTTTTGGGGCTATTTTTAAGCTTTTTTGTGTCATTTTCAGGTTATTTTTGGAGGTATTTTGGGTCTATTTTTGGGCCATTTTTTGTCCAATTTTTACGTCATTTTTGGGTCATTTATGGAGGGATTTTTTGGTCATTTTTTGGTCGTTCATGGGGCTTTTAGGGGCTATTTTTTGGGCTATTTTTGAGTCATTTTCATGTTATTTTTGCGTCATTTTTTGGTCCATTTTTTGGTCATTTTTTAGGCCATTTTTGGAGACATTTGGGGCCATTTCTGGGCCATTTTTGGGCCATTTTTCTGTCATTGTTTTGGATCATTTTTAGATCATTTGTGGGCCATTTTGGGGTTTTTTTTGGGGGCTATTTTTTGGTCATTTTTAGGCTATTTTTGGATCATTCTTGGGTCATCTTTGGGTGTGTTTTTGGATGAATTTTTGGGCATGTTTTGGGAATTTTTAAGCTATTTTGGGGTCACTTTTGGGTCCATTTATGGAGTCATTTTTGGAGTCATTTCTGGGCCATTTTCGGGGCCATTTAGGGCCCATATTTGGGTCAATTTCTGATTCATTTTTTGAGTCTATTTTGGGCTTATTTTTGGGTCATTTTTGGGCATTTTTGGGCTATTTCTTGGTCTTTTTTGCGCCACTATCGGGGCCATTTTTGTGGCCATTTCAGGGCCATTTTTGGGTCATTTACGGGGGAATTTTTGAGGTCATTTTTGGGTCATTTTTGTGGCCTTTTGGGGGCTTTTTTGGGTCATTTCTGGGTCATTTTTGGGTCATCTTTGGGGCTATTTTTGAGTAATTTTTGGGTCGTTTTTGGGGCCTTTTATGGGCTATTTTTGAGTCATCTTTAGGGCCATTTCTGTGCCTTTTTGGGTCATTTTTGGGGCCATTTCTCCATCATTTTTGGGGACATTTGTGTGTACATCCGGGCACTGCGGCGGCCATTTTGGTAGTTCGGGACCAATTGCGCATGCGCCGAGTACATCCGGGCACTGCGGCGGCCATTTTGGTAGTTCTGGGCCAAGTGCGGTGGCTGGCGAGTCATCGGGTACTGGGGCGGCCATTTTGGTAGTTCGGGACCAAGTGCGGCCCGGGAGTTACATCGGGCTTTCGGCGGCCATTTTGGTAGTTCGGGACAAGTGGAATGGCGCGAGTAATCCGGGCACTGCGGCGGCCATTTTGGTAGTTCGGGACCAAGTGCGCATGCGCCGAGAACATCCGGGTACTGCGGCGGCCATTTTGGTAGTTCGGGACCAAGTGCGGATGCGCCGAGTACATCCGGGCACTGCGGCGGCCATCTTGGTAGTTCAAAACCAAATGCGCATGCGCCGAGTACAACCGGGTTTTCCGGCGGCCATTTTGGTAGTTCGGGACCAAGTGGGGCATTGCGCCGAGTACATCCGGGCACTGCGGCGGCCTTTTGGTAGTTCGGGATCCAGTGCGCATGCGCGGAGTACATCCCGGCACTTCGGCGGCCATTTTGGTAGGTTCAGGTTACTGAGCATTGCGGGCGGAGTACATCCGGGCACTTCGGCGGCCATTTTGGTAGTTCGGGACCAATTGCGCATGCGCCGAGTACATCCGGGCACTGCGGCGGCCATTTTGGTAGTTCGGGACAAGTGCGCATGCGCCGAGTACATCCGGGCACTGCGGCGGCCATTTTGGTAGTTCGGGACCAAGTGCGCATGCGCCGAGTACATCCGGGCACTGCGGCAGCCATATTGGGGTCCGGAGGCGTAGTACGCATGTGCGGAGTACATCCGGGCACTGCGGCGGCCATTTTGGTAGTTCGGGACCAAGTGCGCATGCGCCGAGTACATCCGGGTACTGCGGCGGCCATTTTGGTAGTTCGAGTCTATTTTGGGCTTAATTTTGGGTCATTTTTGGGTCTTTTTTGGGCAATTTCAGGGGGTATTTTGGAGCCATTTTTGAGCCATTTTTGGATCATTGTTTTGGGCCATTTTTAGGTCAATTTTGGGGCCATTTTTGAGCCATTTCTGGGTCATTTTTTTGGGGCTGTTTTAAAGGCTATTTTTTGGTGGATTTCTGGGTCTTTTTTGGGGATGGTTTTGCATATTTTAGCAGCCAATTTTGGGTCATTTTTGGGCCATTTTTGGGGCTTTTAGGGCTTTTTGGTCATTTTTGAGCCCGTTTTTGGTCTAGTTTAGGGACTATTTTGGGTGATTTTCGGAGAGCTTTTTGGGCCGTATTTGGGTCAATTTTTGAGTCATTTTTGGGCGATTTATGGGCCATTTTGGGGTGATTTTTGGGTCATTTTTTGGGGCTATTTTGGGCCTATTTTTCAGTGATTTATAGGCGGAATTTTGGGTTATTTTACGGCCCATTTTGGCTCATTTTGGAGGCCATTTTAAGGGCCATTTTGGGGCTATTTTTGGGTCAATTTTGGGCCAATTTTTGGGTTATTTTTGGACCATTTTGGGGGCTTTTTAGGGGCTATTTTTAGGGCCTTTTAGGGTCTATTTTTTTGGCAATTTTTGGGCCATTTTGGGTCATTTTTAGGTCATTTCTTGGGGCTATTTCGAGCCTTGTTTGGGGTCATTTATAGGGGAAATTTTAGATAATTTTATGGCCAATTTTGAGTCATTTTTAGGGCCATTCTTGGGGCCATTTTTGGGGCCATTTATGGTGCTATTTTGGGATCATTTTGGGTCATTTTTGTGTTTATATTTCCGTCATTTTTGATCCATTTTTGGGTAATTTTAGGGCCATTTTTGTGTCATTTAGGGCACTATTTTTGGGCCATTTTGGGGTGATTTTTAGGGCTATTTTAGGGTAATTTTTGAGCCATTTTTGGGGCTATTCTGGGCCTATTTTTGGGTCATTTTTAAGGCCATTTTTAGGGCCATTTTCAGAGCCATTTTGGGCCCACTTTTGAGTCATTTTTTGGTCATTTTTAGGGCCAGTTTTGGGTCAATTTGGGGCCATTTTTGGGTCATTTTTGAGGCCATTTTGGGGCTATTTTTGGGCCATTTTGGGTCATATATGAGGCTATTTTTGGTCGTTGTTTTGGGCCATTTTTGGTCAATTTTGAGGCCATTTTAGAGTCATTTTTGGGGTGAATTTTTGGTCATTTTATGGCCAGTTTTGTAACCATTTTACGGCCATTTTTGGGTCATTTTTGGATAAATGTTAAGGTCTATTTTGGGGTCATTTTTGGGCCAATTTTTGGGTTATTTTTGGACCATTTCTGGGGCCATTTTTTTGTCAATTTTGCGGCCATTTTTGCGGCCATTTTTGGGTCACTTTTGGGCCAATTTTTGGGTCATTTTTGGACCACTTATGGGGCCATTTTTTTGTCAATTTTGGACTATTTTGGGGCCACTTTGGGGTTCATTTTTGGGGCCACCTTCGGAGCCATTTTGGGCCCATTCTTGGGTCTTTTTTTGGTCATTTTCGGGGCCATTTCTGATTCATTTTCGGGGCCATTTCTTGGCCAATTTTGGGGCCATATTCGGGGGCATATCGTTGCCATTTTTTGGGTCATTTATGGGCCCTTCTTGAGACTTTTTTGGGATATTTTTTTGGTCATTTTTGGGCTGTTTTTTTGGTCATTTTTAGGGCTATTTTTGGGTCATTTTTGGGCCATTTCTGGGTCATTTTTGGGGCTATTTTTAAGCTTTTTTTGTCATTTTCAGGTTATTTTTGGAGGTATTTTGGGTCTATTTTTGGGCCATTTTTTGTCCAATTTTTACGTCATTTTTGGGTCATTTATGGAGGGATTTTTTGGTCATTTTTTGGTCGTTCATGGGGCCTTTTAGGGGCTATTTTTTGGGCTATTTTTGAGTCATTTTCATGTTATTTTGCGTCATTTTTTGGTCCATTTTTTGGTCATTTTTTAGGCCATTTTTGGAGACATTTGGGGCCATTTCTGGGCCATTTTTGGGCCATTTTTCTGTCATTGTTTTGTATCATTTTTAGATCATTTGTGGGCCATTTTTTGGGTTTTTTTGGGGGCTATTTTTTGGTCATTTTTAGGCTATTTTTGGATCATTCTTGGGTCATCTTTGGGTGTGTTTTTGGATGAATTTTTGGGGCATGTTTTGGCAATTTTTAAGCTATTTTGGGGTCACTTTTGGGTCCATTTATGGAGTCATTTTTGGAGTCATTTCTGGGCCATTTTCGGGGCCATTTAGGGCCCATATTTGGGTCAATTTCTGATTCATTTTTTGAGTCTATTTTGGGCTTATTTTTGGGTCATTTTTGGGCCATTTTTGGGCTATTTCTTGGTCTTTTTTGCGCCACTATCGGGGCCATTTTTGTGGCCATTTCAGGGGCATTTTTGGGTCATTTACGGGGGAATTTTTGAGGTCATTTTTGGGTCATTTTTGTGGCCTTTTGGGGGCTTTTTTGGGTCATTTCTGGGTCATTTTTGGGTCATCTTTGGGGCTATTTTTGAGTAATTTTTGGGTCGTTTTTGGGGCTTTTTATGGGCTATTTTTGAGTCATCTTTAGGGCCATTTCTGTGCCTTTTTGGGTCATTTTTGGGGCCATTTCTCCATCATTTTGGGGGACATGTGTGTGTACATCCGGGCACTGCGGCGGCCATTTTGGTAGTTCGGGACCAATTGCGCATGCGCCGAGTACATCCGGGTACTGCGGCGGCCATTTTGGTAGTTCGGGACCAAGTGCGCATGCGCCGAGTACATCCGGGCACTGCGGCGGCATTTTGGTAGTTCGGGATCCAGTGCGCATGCGCGGAGTACATCCCGGCACTTCGGCGGCCATTTTGGTAGTTCGGGACCAAGTGCGCATGCGCCGAGTACATCCGGGCACTGCGGCAGCCATTTTGGTAGTTCGGGACCAATTGCGCATGCACCCAGTACATCCGGGCACTGCGGCGGCCATTTTGGTAGTTCGGGACCAAGTGCGCATGTGCCGAGTACATCCGGGCACTGCGGCGGCCATTTTGGTGTTTCGGGACCAAGTGCGCATGCGCCGAGTACATCCGGGCACTGCGGCGGCCATTTTGGTAGTTCGGGACCAAGTGCGCATGCGCCGAGTACATACGGGCACTGCGGCAGCTATCTTGGTAGTTCGGGACCAAGTGCGCATGCGCCGAGTACATCCGGGCACTGCGGCGGCTATTTTGGTAATTCGGGACCAAGTGCGCATGGCCGAGTACATCCGGGTACTGCGGCGGCCATTTTGGTAGTTCGAGTCTATTTTGGGCTTAATTTTGGGTCATTTTTGGGTCTTTTTTGGGCAATTTCAGGGGCTATTTTGGAGCCATTTTTGAGCCATTTTTGGATCATTGTTTTGGGGCATTTTTAGGTCAATTTTGGGGCCATTTTTGAGCCATTTCTGGGTCATTTTTTGGGGCTGTTTTAAAGGCTATTTTTGGTGCAATTTCTGGGTCATTTAATGGGGATGTTTTGCATCATTTTACAGCCAATTTTGGGTCATTTTTGGGCCATTTTTGGGGCCCTTTTAGGGCCTTTTTTGGGTCATTTTTGAGCCGTTTTTGGGTCTAGTTTTAGGACGATTTCTGGGTGATTTTCGGAGAGCTTTTGGGCCCGTATTTGGGTCAATTTTTGAGACATTTTTGGGCGATTTATGGGCCATTTTGGGGTTATTTTTAGGTCAATTTTGGGGCCATTTTTGAGCCATTTCTGGGTCATTTTTTGGGGCTGTTTTAAAGGCTATTTTTGGTGCAATTTCTGGGTCATTTATTGGGGATGTTTTGCATCATTTTACAGCCAATTTTGGGTCATTTTTGGGCCATTTTTGGGGCCCTTTTAGGGCTTTTTTTGGGTCATTTTTGAGCCGTTTTTGGGTCTAGTTTTAGGACTATTTCTGGGTGATTTTCGGAGAGCTTTTGGGCCCGTATTTGGGTCAATTTTTGAGTCATTTTTGGGCGATTTATGGGCCATTTTGGGTTGATTTTTGGGTCATTTTTTGGGCTATTTTGGGCCTATTTTTCAGTGAATTATAGGCGGAATTTTGGGTTATTTTACGGCCCATTTTGGCTCATTTTGGAGGCCATTTTTAGGGCCATTTTGGGGCTATTTTTGGGTCAATTTTGGGCCAATTTTTGGGTTATTTTTGGACCATTTGGGGGGCCTTTTAGGGGCTATTTTTAGGGCCTTTTAGGGTCTAATTTTTGGGCAATTTTTGGGCCATTTTGGGTCATTTTTAGGTCATTTCTTTGGGCTATTTCGAGCCTTGTTTGGGGTCATTTATAGGGGAAATTTTAGATCATTTTATGGCCAATTTTGAGTCATTTTTAGGGCCATTCTTGGGGCCATTTTTGGGGCCATTTATGGTGCTATTTTGGGATCATTTTGGGTCATTTTTGTGTTTATCTTTCCGTCATTTTTGAGCCATTTTTGGGTAATTTTAGGGCCATTTTTGTGTCATTTAGGGCACTATTTTTGGGCCATTTTGGGGTGATTTTTAGGGCTATTTTTGGGTAATTTTTGAGCCATTTTTGGGGCTATTCTGGGCCTATTTTTGGGTCATTTTTAAGGCCATTTTTAGGGCCATTTTCAGAGCCATTTTGGGCCCACTTTTGAGTCATTTTTTGGTCATTTTTAGGGCCAGTTTTGGGTCAATTTGGGGCCATTTTTGGGTCATTTTTGAGGCCATTTTGGGGCTATTTTTGGGCCATTTTGGGTCATATATGAGGCTATTTTTGGTCGTTGTTTTGGGCCATTTTTGGTCAATTTTGAGGCCATTTTAGAGTCATTTTTTGGGTGAATTTTTGGTCATTTTATGGCCAGTTTTGTAACCATTTTACGGCCATTTTTGGTTCATTTTTGGATAAATGTTTAGGTCTATTTTGGGGTCATTTTTGGGCCAATTTTTGGGTTATTTTTGGACCATTTCTGGGGCCATTTTTTTGTCAATTTTGCGGCCATTTTTGCGGCCATTTTTGGGTCACTTTTGGGCCAATTTTTGGGTCATTTTTGGACCACTTATGGGGCCATTTTTTTGTCAATTTTGGACTATTTTGGGGCCACTTTGGGGTTCATTTTTGGGGCCACCTTCGGAGCCATTTTGGGCCCATTCTTGGGTCTTTTTTTGGTCATTTTCGGGGCCATTTCTGATTCATTTTCGGGGCCATTTCTTGGCCAATTTTGGGGCCATATTCGGGGGCATATCGTTGCCATTTTTTGGGTCATTTATGGGCCCTTCTTGAGTCTTTTTTGGGATATTTTTTTGGTCATTTTTGGGCTGTTTTTTGGTCATTTTTAGGGCTATTTTTGGGTCATTTTTGGGCCATTTCTGGGTCATTTTTGGGGCTATTTTTAAGCTTTTTTGTGTCATTTTCAGGTTATTTTTGGAGGTATTTTGGGTCTATTTTTGGGCCATTTTTTGTCCAATTTTTACGTCATTTTTGGGTCATTTATGGAGGGATTTTTTGGTCATTTTTTGGTCGTTCATGGGGCCTTTTAGGGGCTATTTTTTGGGCTATTTTTGAGTCATTTTCATGTTATTTTTGCGTCATTTTTTGGTCCATTTTTTGGTCATTTTTTAGGCCATTTTTGGAGACATTTGGGGCCATTTCTGGGCCATTTTTGGGCCATTTTTCTGTCATTGTTTTGGATCATTTTTAGATCATTTGTGGGCCATTTTTGGGGTTTTTTTGGGGGCTATTTTTTGGTCATTTTTAGGCTATTTTTGGATCATTCTTGGGTCATCTTTGGGTGTGTTTTTGGATGAATTTTTGGGCATGTTTTGGCAATTTTTAAGCTATTTTGGGGTCACTTTTGGGTCCATTTATGGAGTCATTTTTGGAGTCATTTCTGGGCCATTTTCGGGGCCATTTAGGGCCCATATTTGGGTCAATTTCTGATTCATTTTTTGAGTCTATTTTGGGCTTATTTTTGGGTCATTTTTGGGCCATTTTTGGGCTATTTCTTGCTCTTTTTTGCGCCACTATCGGGGCCATTTTTGTGGCCATTTCAGGGCCATTTTTGGGTCATTTACGAGGGAATTTTTGAGGTCATTTTTGGGTCATTTTTGTGGCCTTTTGGGGGCTTTTTTGGGTCATTTCTGGGTCATTTTTGGGTCATCTTTGGGGCTATTTTTGAGTAATTTTTGGGTCGTTTTTGGGGCCTTTTATGGGCTATTTTTGAGTCATCTTTAGGGCCATTTCTGTGCCTTTTTGGGTCATTTTTGGGGCCATTTCTCCATCATTTTTGGTGACATTTGTGTGTACATCCGGGCACTGCGGCGGCCATTTTGGTAGTTCGGGACCAATTGCGCATGCGCCGAGTACATCCGGGCACTGCGGCGGCCATTTTGGTAGTTCGGGACCAAGTGCGCATGCGCCGAGTACATCCGGGCACTGCGGCGGCCATTTTGGTAGTTCGAGTCTATTTGGGGCTTAATTTTGGGTCATTTTTGGGTCTTTTTTGGGCAATTTCAGGGGCTATTTTGGAGCCATTTTTGAGCCATTTTTGGATCATTGTTTTGGGCATTTTTAGGTCAATTTTGGGGCCATTTTTGAGCCATTTCTGGGTCATTTTTTGGGGCTGTTTTAAAGGCTATTTTTGGTGCAATTTCTGGGTCATTTATTGGGGATGTTTTGCATCATTTTACAGCCAATTTTGGGTCATTTTTGGGCCATTTTTGGGGCCCTTTTAGGCCTTTTTTGGGTCATTTTTGAGCCGTTTTTGGGTCTAGTTTTAGGACTATTTCTGGGTGATTTTCGGAGAGCTTTTGGGCCCGTATTTGGGTCAATTTTTGAGTCATTTTTGGGCGATTATGGGCCATTTTGGGGTGATTTTTGGGTCATTTTTTGGGCTATTTTGGGCCTATTTTTCAGTGATTTATAGGCGGAATTTTGGGTTATTTTACGGCCCATTTTGGCTCATTTTGGATGCCATTTTTAGGGCCATTTTGGGGCTATTTTTGGGTCAATTTTGTGCCAATTTTTTGGGTTATTTTTGGACCATTTTGGGGGCCTTTTAGGGGCTATTTTTAGGGCCTTTTAGGGTCTATTTTTGGGCAATTTTTGGGCCATTTTGGGTCATTTTTAGGTCATTTCTTGGGGCTATTTCGAGCCTTGTTTGGGGTCATTTATAGGGGAAATTTTAGATCATTTTATGGCCAATTTTGAGTCATTTTTAGGGCCATTCTTGGGGCCATTTTTGGGGCAATTTATGGTGCTATTTTGGGATCATTTTTGGTCATTTTTGTGTTTATCTTTCCGTCATTTTTGAGCCATTTTTGGGTAATTTTAGGGCCATTTTTGTGTCATTTAGGGCACTATTTTTGGGCCATTTTGGGGTGATTTTTAGGGCTATTTTTGGGTAATTTTTGAGCCATTTTTGGGGCTATTCTGTGCCTATTTTTGGGTCATTTTTAAGGCCATTTTTAGGGCCATTTTCAGAGCCATTTTTGGCCCACTTTTGAGTCATTTTTTGGTCATTTTTAGGGCCAGTTTTGGGTCAATTTGGGGCCATTTTTGGGTCATTTTTGAGGCCATTTTGGGGCTATTTTTGGGCCATTTTTGGTCATATATGAGGCTTTTTTTGGTCGTTGTTTTGGGCCATTTTTG
This sequence comes from Eopsaltria australis, assembly GCA_034509425.1. Lineage (NCBI taxonomy): Eukaryota > Metazoa > Chordata > Aves > Passeriformes > Petroicidae > Eopsaltria > Eopsaltria australis. The sequence continues at coordinate 23,128 of JAVTVJ010003551.1, forward strand.
GTCAATTTTGAGGCCATTTTAGAGTCATTTTTGGGGTGAATTTTTGGTCATTTTATGGCCAGTTTTGGTAACCATTTTACGGCCATTTTTTGGGCTCATTTTTGGATAAAATGTTAATGGTCTATTTTGGGGTCATTTTTTGGGCAATTTTTGGGTTATTTTTTTGGACCATTTCTGGGCCATTTTTTTTTGTCAATTTTGCGGCCATTTTTGCGGCCATTTTTGGGTCACTTTTGGGCCAATTTTTGGGTCATTTTTGGACCACTTATGGGGCCATTTTTTTGTCAATTTTGGACTATTTTGGGGCCAATTTGGGGTTCATTTTTGGTGCCACCTTCGGAGCCATTTTGGGCCCATTCTTGGGTCTTTTTTTGGTCATTTCCGGGGCCATTTCTGATTCATTTTCGGGGCCATTTCTTGGCCAATTTTGGGGCCATATTCGGGGGCATATCGTTGCCATTTTTTGGGTCATTTATGGGCCCTTCTTGAGTCTTTTTTGGGATATTTTTTTGGTCATTTTTGGGCTGTTTTTTGGTCATTTTTAGGGCTATTTTTGGGTCATTTTTGGGCCATTTCTGGGTCATTTTTGGGGCTATTTTAAAGCTTTTTTGTGTCATTTTCAGGTTATTTTTGGAGGTATTTTGGGTCTATTTTTGGGCCATTTTTTGTCCAATTTTTTCGTCATTTTTGGGTCATTTATGGAGGGATTTTTTGGTCATTTTTTGGTCGTTCATGGGGCCTTTTAGGGGCTATTTTTTTGGCTATTTTTGAGTCATTTTCATGTTATTTTTGCGTCATTTTTTGGTCCATTTTTTGGTCATTTTTTAGGCCAATTTTGGAGACATTTGGGGCCATTTCTGGGCCATTTTTGGGCCATTTTTCTGTCATTGTTTTGGATCATTTTTAGATCATTTGTGGGCCATTTTTGGGGTTTTTTTGGGGGCTATTTTTTGGTCATTTTTAGGCTATTTTTGGATCATTCTTGGGTCATCTTTTGGTTTGTTTTTGGATGAATTTTTGGGCATGTTTTGGCAATTTTTAAGCTATTTTGGGGTCACTTTTGGGTCCATTTATGGAGTCATTTTTGGAGTCATTTCTGGGCCATTTTCGGGGCCATTTAGGGCCCATATTTGGGTCATTTTCTGATTCATTTTTTGAGTCTATTTTGGGCTTATTTTTGGGTCATTTTTGGGCCATTTTTGGGCTATTTCTTTGTCTTTTTTGCGCCACTATCGGGGCCATTTTTGTGGCCATTTCAGGGCCATTTTTGGGTCATTTACGGAGGAAATTTTTGAGGTCATTTTTGGGTCATTTTTGTGGCCTTTTGGGGGCTTTTTTGGGTCATTTCTGGGTCATTTTTGGGTCATCTTTGGGCTATTTTTGAGTAATTTTTGGGTCGTTTTTGGGGCCTTTTATGGGCTATTTTTGAGTCATCTTTAGGGCCATTTCTGTGCCTTTTCCGGGTATTTTTGGGGCCATTTTCTCCATCATTTTTGGGGACCATTGTGTGTACAATCCGGCACTGCGGCGGCCATTTTTGGTAGTTCGGGACCAAACTGCGCATGCGGCGGAGTACATCCGGGCACTTGCGGCGGCCATTTTGGTAGTTCGGGACCAATTGCGCATTGCGCGGAGTACATCCGGGGCACTGCGGCGGCCTTTTGGTAGTTCGGTGACCAAGTGCACATGGCCGAGTTACATCCGGGCAACAGCGGCGGCCAATTTTGGTAGTTCGGGACAAGTTGCGCATGCGCCGAGTAACTCCGGGCACTGCGGCAGCCATATTGGATTCCGGAGACGTAGTACACATGTGCGGAGTACATTCAGGCACTGCGGCGGACATTTTGGTAACTCAGGGCCTACTGAGCATGCGCGGAGTACATCCGGGTACTGCGGCGGCCATTTTGGTAGTTCGGGACCAAGTGCGCATGCGCCGAGTACATCCGGCACTGCGGCGGCCATGTTGGCGTCTAGAAATGTGCTGCGCATGCGCCGAGTAAATCCGGGCACTGCGGCAGCCATATTGGAGTTCGGAGGCGTAGAACGCATGTGCGGAGTACCTCCGGGTTCTGCGGCGGCCATTTTGGTAGTTCGGGATCCAGTGCGCATGCGCGGAGTACATCCGGGTACTGCGGCGGCCATTTTGGTAGTTCGAGTCTATTTTGGGCTTAATTTTGGGTCATTTTTTGGTCTTTTTTTGGCAATTTCAGGGGCTATTTTGGAGCCATTTTTGAGCCATTTTTGGATCATTGTTTTGGGCCATTTTTAGGTCAATTTTGGGGCCATTTTTGAGCCATTTCTGGGTCATTTTTTGGGGCTGTTTTAAAGGCTATTTTTGGTGCAATTTCTGGTCATTTATTGGGGATGTTTTGCATCATTTTACAGCCAATTTTGGGTCATTTTTGGGCCATTTTTGGGGCCCTTTTAGGGCCTTTTTTTGGGTCATTTTTGAGCCGTTTTTGGGTCTAGTTTTAGGACTATTTCTGGGTGATTTTCGGAGAGCTTTTGGGCCCGTATTTGGGTCAATTTTTGAGTCATTTTTGGGCGATTTATGGGCCATTTTGGGGTGATTTTTGGGTCATTTTTTGGGCTATTTTGGGCCTATTTTCAGTGATTTATAGGCGGAATTTTGGGTTATTTTACGGCCCATTTTGGCTCATTTTGGAGGCCATTTTTAGGGCCATTTTGGGGCTATTTTTGGGTCAATTTTGGGCAAATTTTTGGGTTATTTTTTGACCATTTTGGGGGCCTTTTAGGGGCTATTTTTAGGGCCTTTTAGGGTCTATTTTTTGGGCAATTTTTGGGCCATTTTGGGTCATTTTTAGGTCATTTCTTGGGGCTATTTCGAGCCTTGTTTGGGGTCATTTATAGGGGAAATTTTAGATCATTTTATGGCCAATTTTGAGTCATTTTTAGTGCCATTCTTGGGGCCATTTTTGGGGCCATTTATGGTGCTATTTTGGGATCATTTTTGGTCATTTTTGTGTTTATCTTTCCGTCATTTTTGAGCCATTTTTGGGTAATTTTAGGGCCATTTTTGTGTCATTTAGGGCACTATTTTTGGGCCATTTTGGGGTGATTTTTAGGGCTATTTTTGGGTAATTTTTGAGCCATTTTTGGGGCTATTCTGGGCCTATTTTTGGGTCATTTTTAAGGCCATTTTTAGGGCCATTTTCAGAGCCATTTTGGGCCAACTTTTGAGTCATTTTTTGTTCATTTTTAGGGCCAGTTTTGGGTCAATTTGGGGCCATTTTTGGGTCATTTTTGAGGCCATTTTGGGGCTATTTTTGGGCCATTTTGGGTCATATATGAGGCTATTTTTGGTCGTTGTTTGGGCCATTTTTGGTCAATTTTGAGGCCATTTTAGAGTCATTTTTGGGGTGAATTTTTGGTCATTTTATGGCCAGTTTTGTAACCATTTTACGGCCATTTTTGGGTCATTTTTTGGATAAATGTTAAGGTCTATTTTGGGGTCATTTTTGGGCCAATTTTTGGGTTATTTTTGGACCATTTCTGGGGCAATTTTTTTGTCAATTTTGCGGCCATTTTTTCGGCCATTTTTGGGTCACTTTTGGGCCAATTTTTGGGTCATTTTTGGACCACTTATGGGGCCATTTTTTTGTCAATTTTTGACTATTTTGGGGCCACTTTTGGGTTCATTTTTGGGGCCACCTTCGGAGCCATTTTGGGCCCATTCTTGGGTCTTTTTTTGGTCATTTTCGGAGCAATGGCATTCTCTGATTCATTTTCGGGCATTTCTTTTGCAATTTGGCCATATTCGGGGCATATCGTTGCCATTTTTGGAGTCATGTTATCGCGGGCCCTTCATATGAGTCTTTTTGAGGATATTTTTTGCATCATTTTTGGGCTGTTTTGTCATTTACGGGCTATTTTGGGTCATTTTGGGCATTTCTGGGTCATTTTTTGGGGCTATGTTTTAGCTTTTTTGTTGTCATTTTCAGGTTTATTTTTTGAGGTATTTGGGGTTATTTTTGGGCGTCATTTTTTTGTCCAACTTGTTTTACGTCATTTTTGGTCATGTTATGGAGGAGATTTTTGGTCATCCATTTTTTTGTTTCCCCGTTCATGGGGCCTTTTAGGGGCTATTTTTTGGGCTATTTTTGAGTCATTTTCATGTTATTTTTGCGTCATTTTTTGGTCCATTTTTTGGTCATTTTTTAGGCCATTTTTTGGAGACATTTGGGGCCATTTCTGGGCCATTTTTGGGCCATTTTTCTGTCATTGTTTTGGATCATTTTTAGATCATTTGTGGGCCATTTTTGGGGTTTTTTTGGGGGCTATTTTTTGGTCATTTTTAGGCTATTTTTGGATCATTCTTGGGTCATCTTTGGGTGTGTTTTTGGATGAATTTTTGGGCATTTTTTGGCAATTTTTAAGCTATTTTTTGGTCACTTTTG
>JAVTVJ010003552.1:0-11712 GCA_034509425.1 Eopsaltria australis
TGAAGTGGATTTTGGGGTGAATTTGGGGGATTTGGGGGTCCCTGAGGGGTTTAGAAGGATCTGAGCAGGATTTTGGGGTGAAGTTGGGGGGTTTTGGGCTGACCATATTTGTCCCTGATTAGCATAAAGGGCGTGGCCACACCCCGTGATCACGGGGCCTTGTTTGAATCAAAAGGGGCGTGGCCTAACACCAACATCCACACTCCAACGTCATTTGCGTCTAGTCGGTGAATATTCATCATTTATTTGCATAAATACAGGCGTGATTCAATTAAATCTTATTCATTCCCTTGCAATAAACTTCATTTGCATGAAAAGCAGAGTCCATCAGCGTTAATTAATCGCATTTTCCATCATTTGCATCGTGTTTCCCCAAGCCCTCCAAAAGACCCAAAATGACCCAGAACTGCCCCAATTTTCCCCAAATCCCCCCAAACTGCCCCCAGATCCCCCTTTTCCCCCCTAAAAACCGCATTTTCCTCCATTTTCAGCCATCTTTTCCCTATTTGCTCTTTTTTCCCATCTAAGGCCGCCTCATTTGCATAGCGGCCGCGGCCCCGCCCCCCGGGGCCGGGCCTGACGGGCGACTCTCCCCAGCAGGCGGCCGCATGCGCAGCTGCCTGCTCCGCCTGGCTCTATGCCCGGCAGGCACTGAGACTCCCGCCTACTAAGGTGGCGCTTAACGCAGCAGTGGGTTTTGAGGCGTAATCTGAGGGCTTTGGGGGGAAATGTAGGGACGAATGGGGGTCCAAGGTAGAATATGGGGGATGTGGGTGAATTAGGGGATTTTGGGTGTCCCTGAGGGGTTTAGGGCACCTGAAGTGGATTTTGGGGTGAATTTGGGGGATTTTGGGTGTCCTTGAGGGGTTTAGAAGGATCTGAGCAGGATTTTGTGGTGAATTTAATGGGGATTTTGGGCTGACCATATTTGTCCCTCATTAGCATAAAGGGCGTGGCCACACCCAGTGATCACGGGGCCTTCTTTGAATCAAAAGGGGCGTGGCCTAACACCAACATCCACACTCCAACCTCATTTGCGTATAGTCGGTGAATATTCATTATTTTTTTGCATAAATACAGGCGTGATTCAATTAAATCTTATTCATTCCCTTGCAATAAACTTCATTTGCATGAAAAGCAGAGTCCATCAGCGTTAATTAATCGCATTTCCATCATTTGCATCAAGTGTTTCCCCAAGCCCTTCAAAAGACCCAAAATGACCCAAACTTCCCCAAAAAGTCCCCAAAATGACCCAGAACTGCCCCACGTTTCCCCAAATCCCCCCAAACTGCCCCCAGATCCCCCTTTTCCCCCCTAAAAACCGCATTTTCCTCCATTTTCAGCCATCTTTTTCATAGTTGGTCATTTTTCCCATCTAAGGCCGCCTCATTTGCATAGCGGCCGCGGCCCCGCCCCCAGGAGCGTGGCCTGACGGGCGACTCCTCCCCCAGCAGGCGGCGCATGCGCAGCTCCTGCTCGGCCTGGCTCTAGCCCGGCAGGAACTGAGACCTTCCGGCCACTAGGTGGCGCTAACGCAGTGGGTTTTGAGGCGATCTGAGGGCTTTTGGGGGAAATGTAGGGGATGATGGGGGTCCCAGGTAGAATATGGGGGATTGTGGGGTGAATTTGGTGGATTTTGGGGATCCCTGAGGGGTTTAGGGGCACCTGAAGTGGATTTTGGGGTGAATTTGGGGGATTTTGGGGGTCCCTGAGGGGTTTAGAAGGATCTGAGCAGGATTTTGGGGTGAATTTAATGGGGATTTTTGGCTGACCATGTTTGTCCCTCATTAGCATAAAGGGCGTGGCCACAGCCAGTGATCACGGGGCCTTGTTTGAATCAAAAGGGTCGTGGCCTAACACCAACATCCACACTCCAACCTCATTTGCGTCTAGTCCGGTGAATATTACATTTTTTGCATAAATATACAGGCGTGATTCCAATTAATCTTATTCATTCCCTTGCAATAAACTTCATTTGCATGAAAAGCAGAGTCCATCAGCGTTAATTAATCGCATTTCCATCATTTGCATCAAGTGTTTCCCCAAGCCCTCCAAAAGACCCAAAATGACCCAGAACTGCCCCAATTTTTCCCAAATCCCCCCAAACTGCCCCCAGATCCCCCTTTTCCCCCCTAAAAACCGCATTTTCCTCCATTTTCAGCCATCTTTTCCATATTTGGTAATTTTTCCCATCTAAAGGCCGCCTCATTTGCATAGCGGCCGCGGCCCCGCCCCCAGGGGCGTGGCCTGACGGGCGACTCCTCCCCCAGCAGGCGGCGGATGCGCAGCTCCTGCTCGGCCTGGCTCTAGCCCGGCAGGCACTGAGACCTCCCGGCCACTAGGTGGCGCTAACGCAGTGGGTTTTGAGGCGATCTGAGGGCTTTGGGGGAAAACGTAGGGGATGATGGAGGTCCCAGGTAGAATATGGAGGATTGTGGGGTGAATTTCGGGGGATTTTGAGGATCCCTGAGGGGTTTAGGGGCACCTGAAGTGGATTTTGGGGTGAATTTGGGAAATTTTGGGTGTCCCTGAGCGGTTTTGGGAGATCTGAAGTGTATTTTGGAGTGAATTTGGGGGATTTTGGGGGTCCCTGAGGGGTTTAGAAGGATCTGAGCAGGATTTTGGGGTGAATTTAATGGGGATTTTGGGCTGACCATGTTTGTCCCTGATTAGCATAAAGGGCGTGACCACACCCAGTGATCACGGGGCCTTGTTTGAATCCAAAGGGGCGTGGCCTAACACCAACATCCACACTCCAACATCATTTGCGTCTAGTCGGTGAATATTCATCATTTTTTTGCATAAATACAGGCATGATTCAATTAAATCTTATTCATTCCCTTGCAATAAACTTCATTTGCATGAAAAGCAGAGTCCATCAGCGTTAATTAATCGCATTTCCATCATTTGCATCAAGTGTTTCCCCAAGCCCTCCAAAAGACACAAAATGACCCAAAACTTCCCCAAAAAGTCCCCAAAATGACCCAGAACTGCCCCAATTTTCCCCAAATTCCCCCAAACTGCCCCAGATCCCCCTTTTCCCCCTAAAAACCGCATTTTCCTCCATTTTCAGCCATCTTTTCCATAGTTTGTCATTTTTCCCATCTAAGGCCGCCTCATTTGCATAGCGGCTGCGGCCCCGCCCCAGGGCACGTGGCCCTGACGGGGGACTCCTCCCCGCAGCAGGAGGCGCATGCGCAGCTCCCTGCTCGGCACCTGGCTTCTAGCCCGGCAGGCACTGAGACTGCGTCCACTAGGTGGCGGCTAATCGCAGTGGGTTTTTGAGGCGATCTTGAGGCTTTAGGGGGAAATGTAGGGGTGATGGGGGTCCCAGGTAGAATAATGGGGGATTGTGGGGTGGAATTTGGTGGATTTGGGGCATCCCTGAGGGGTAGGGGCAACCTGAAGGTGGTTTTGGGTGAATTTGGGGGATTTGGGGGTCCCTTGATTGGGTTTAGATGGATCTGAGCAGGATTTTGGGGTTAATTTAATGGGGATTTCGGGCTGACCATGTTTGTCCCTCATTAGCATAAAGGGCGTGGCCACAGCCAGTGATCACGGGGCCTTGTTTGAATCCAAAGGGGCGTGGCCTAACACCAACATCCACACTCCAACCTCATTTGCGTCTAGTCGGTGAATATTCATCATTTATTTGCATAAATACAGGCGTGATTCAATTAAATCTTATTCAATCCCTTGCAATAAACTTCATTTGCATGAAAAGCAGAGTCCATCAGCGTTAATTAATCGCATTTCCATCATTTGCATCAAATGTTTCCCCAAGCCCTCCAAAACACCCAAAATGACCCAAAACTTCCCCAAAAACTCCCCCAAATGACCCAGAACTGGCCACCAATTTTCCCCAAATCCCCAAACTTCCCCTAGAATCCCCCTTTTTCCCCCAAAAAACCGCATTTCCCTCCATTTCAGCATCTTTTCCATATTGGTCATTTTTCCCATTCCTAAGAAGGCCGCCTCATTTGCATAGCGGCCGCGGCCCCGCCCGCCCAGGGCGGTGGCCTGATTGGGCGATCTCGCCCCACCAGCAGGCGGGCATGCGCAGGCTCCGCTCGGCCTGGCTCTAGCCGGCAGGCACTGAGACTCCGGCCACTAGGGTGGCGCTAAACAGCAGTGGGTTTTGAGGCGATTGCTGAGGGCTTTGGGGGGAAATGTAGGGAGTGAATGGGAGGTACCAAGGTAGAATATGGGGAATTTGGGTGGGGTGAATTTGGTGGGATTTTGGGGATCCCTGGAGGGGTTTAGAAGGATCTGAGCAGGATTTTGGGGTGAATTTGGGGGATTTTGGGGGTCCCTGAGGGGTTTAGAAGGATCTGAGCAGGATTTTGGGGTGAATTAAATGGGGATTTTGGGCTGACCATATTTGTCCCTCATTAGCATAAAGGGCGTGGCCACACCCAGTGATCACGGGGCCTTGTTTGAATCAAAAGGGGCGTGGCCTAACACCAACATCCACACTCCAACCTCATTTGCGTATAGTCGGTGAATATTCATCATTTTTTTTGCATAAATACAGGCGTGATTCAATTAAATCTTATTCATTCCCTTGCAATAAACTTCATTTGCATGAAAAGCAGAGTCCATCAGCGTTAATTAATCGCATTTCCATCATTTGCATCAAGTGTTTCCCCAAGCCCTCCAAAAGACCCAAAATGACCCAGAACTGCCCCAAAAAGTCCCCAAAATGACCCAGAACTGCCCCAATTTTCCCCAAATCCCCCCAAACTGCCCCCAGATCCCCCTTTTTCCCCCCTAAAAACCGCATTTTTCCTCATTATTCCAGCCATCTTTTCCATAGTTGGTCATTTTTTCCGCCATCTAAGAGCCGCCTACATTTGCATAGGGCTGCGGGCCCGCCCCCAGGCCAGTGGCCTGACGGGCGACCTCCTGCCCGCCAGCAGGCGGCGCATGCGCAGCTCCTGCTCGGCCTGGCTCTAGCCCGGCAGGCACTGAGACCTCCCGGCCACTAGGTGGCGCTAACGCAGTGGGTTTTGAGGCGATCTGAGGGCTTTAGGGGGAAATGTAGGGGATGATGGGGGTCCCAGGTAGAATATGGGGGATTGTGGGGTGAATTTGGTGGATTTTGGGGATCCCTGAGGGGTTTAGGGGCACCTGAAGTGGATTTTGGGTTGAATTTGGGGGATTTTGGGGGTCCCTGAGGGGTTTAGGAGGATCTGAGCAGGATTTTGGGTGAATTTGGGGGGTTTTGGGCTGACCATATTTGTCCCTGATTAGCATAAAGGGCGTGGCCACAGCCAGTGATCACGGGGCCTTGTTTGAATCAAAAGGGCGTGGCCTAACACCAACATCCACACTCCAACCTCATTTGCGTATAGTCGGTGAATATTCATCATTTTTTGGCATAAATACAGGCGTGATTCAATTAAATCTTATTCATTCCCTTGCAATAAACTTCATTTGCATGAAAAGCAGAATCCATCAGCGTTAATTAATCGCATTTCCATCATTTGCATCAAGTGTTTCCCCAAGCTCTCCAAAAGACCCAAAATGACCCAAAATTGCCCCAAAAAGTCCCCAAAATGACCCAGAACTGCCCCAATTTTCCCCAAATCCCCCCAAACTGCCCCCAGATCCCCCTTTCCCCCCTAAAAACCGCATTTTCTTCCATTTTCAGCCATCTTTTCCATAGTTGGTCATTTTTCCCATCTAAGGCCGCCTCATTTGCATAGCGGCTGCGGCCCCGCCCCCAGGGCCGTGGCCTGACGGGCGACTCCTCCCCCAGCAGGCGGCGCATGCGCAGCTCCTGCTCGGCCGGGCTCGAGCCCGGCAGGCACTGAGACCTCCCGGCCACTAGGTGCCGCTAACGCAGTGGGTTTTGAGGCGATCTGAGGGCTTTGGGGGGAAATGTAGGGGATGATGGGGGTCCCAGGTAGAATATGGGGGATTGTGGGGTGAATTTGGTGGATTTTAGGGATCCCTGAGGGGTTTAGGGGCACCTGAAGTGGATTTTGGGGTGAATTTGGGGGATTTTGGGGATCCCTGAGGGGTTTAGAAGGATCTGAAGTGTATTTTGGGGTGAATTTGGGGGATTTTGGGGGTCCTTGAGGGGTTTAGAAGGATCTGAGCAGGATTTTGGGGTGAATTTGGGGGATTTTGGGCTGACCATATTTGTTCCTCATTAGCATAAAGGGCGTGGCCACAGCCAGTTATCACGGGGCCTTGTTTGAATCAAAAGGGGCGTGGCCTAACACCAACATCCACACTCCAACCTCATTTGCGTATAGTCGGTGAATATTCATCATTTTTTGCCATAAATACAGGCGTGATTCAATTAAATCTTATTCATTCCCTTGCAATAAACTTCATTTGCATGAAAAGCAGAGTCCATCAGCGTTAATTAATCGCATCTCCATCATTTGCATCAAGTGTTTCCCCAAGCCCTCCAAAAGACCCAAAATGACCCAAAACTTCCCCAAAAAGTCCCCAAAATGACCCAGAACTGCCCCAATTTTCCCCAAATCCCCCCAAACTGCCCCCAGATCCCCCTTTTCCCCCCTAAAAACCGCATTTTCTCCATTTTCAGCCATCTTTTCCATATTTGCTCATTTTTCCCATCTAAGGCCGCCTCATTTGCATAGCGGCCGCGGCTCCGCCCCCAGGGGCGTGGCCTGACGGGCGACTCCTCCCCCAGCAGGCGGCGCATGCGCAGCTCCTGCTCGGCCTGGCTCTAGCCCGGCAGGCACTGAGACCTCCCGGCCACTAGGTGGCGCTAACGCAGTGGGTTTTGAGGCGATCTGAGGGCTTGGGGGGGAAATGTAGGGGATGATGGGGGTCCCAGGTAGAATATGGGGGATTGTGGGGTGAATTTGGTGGATTTTGGGGATCCCTGAGGGGTTTAGGGCCACCTGAAGTGGATTTTGGGGTGAATTTGGGGGATTTTGGGTGTTCCTGAGCGGTTTAGGGGGATCTGAAGTGGATTTTGGGGTGAATTTGGGGGATTTTGGGGGTCCCTGAGGGGTTTAGAAGGATCTGAGCAGGATTTTGGGGTGAATTTGGGGGGTTTGGGCTGACCATATTTGTCCCTGATTAGCATAAAGGGCGTGGCCACACCCAGTGATCACGGGGCCTTGTTTGAATCAAAAGGGTCGTGGCCTAACACCAACATCCACACTCCAACCTCATTTGCGTATAGTCGGTGAATATTCATCATTTATTTGCATAAATACAGGCGTGATTCAATTAAATCTTATTCATTCCCTTGCAATAAACTTCATTTGAATGAAAAGCAGAGTCCATCAGCGTTAATTAATCGCATTTCCATCAATTGCATCAAGTGTTTCCCCAAGCCCTCCAAAAGACCCAAAATGACCCAAAACTTCCCCAAAAAGTCCCCAAAATGACCCAGAACTGCCCCAATTTTCCCCAAATCCCCACAAACTGCCCCCAGATCCCCCGTTTCCCCCCTAAAAACCGCATTTTCCTCCATTTTCAGCCATCTTTGCCATAGTTGCTCATTTTTCCCATCTAAGGCCGCCTCATTTGCATAGCGGCCGCGGCCCCGCCCCCAGGGGCGTGGCCTGACGGGCGACTCCTCCCCCAGCAGGCGGCGCATGCGCAGCTCCTGCTCGGCCTGGCTCTAGCCCGGCAGGCATGAGACCTCCCGGCCACTAGGTTGGCGCTAAACACCAGTGCGGTTTTGAGGCGATCTGAGCGGCTTTGGGGAAATTAGATGATGGCGGGTCCCAGGTAGAATATGGGGGATTGTGGGGCTGAAATTGGGGATTTTGGCGGATCCCTGAGGGTTTAGGGGCACCTGAAGTGGATTTTGGGGTGAATTTGGGGATTTGCGGTGTCCCTGACGTTTAGGGCATCTGAAGTGGATTTTGGGTGAATTTGGGGGATTTTGGGGGTCCCTGAGGGGTATAGAAGGATCTGAGCAGGATTTTTGGGTGAAGTTGGGGGGTTTTGGGCTGACCATATTTGTCCCTGATTAGCATAAAGGGCGTGGCCACACCCAGTGATCACGGGCCCTTGTTTGAATCAAAAGGGGCGTGGCCTAACACCAACATCCACACTCCAACCTCATTTGCGTATAGTCGGTGAATATTCATCATTTTTTTGCAAAAATACAGGCGTGATTCAATTAAATCTTATTCATTCCCTTGCAATAAACTTCATTTGCATGAAAAGCAGAGTCCATCAGCGTTAATTAATCGCATTTCCATCATTTGCATCAAGTGTTTCCCCAAGCCCTCCAAAAGACTCAAAATGACCCAAAACTTCCCCCAAAAGTCCCCAAAATGACCCAGAACTGCCCCAATTTTCCCCAAATCCCCCCAAACTGCCCCCAGATCCCCCGTTTCCCCTATAAAAACCGCATTTTCCTCCATTTTCAGCCATCTTTTCCATATTTGGTCATTTTTCCCATCTAAGGCCGCTTCATTTGCATAGAGGACGCAGGCCCCGCCCCCAGGGGCGTGGCCTGACGGGCGACTCCTCCCCCAGCAGGCGGCGCATGCGCAGCTCCTGCTCGGCCTGGCTCTAGCCCGGCAGGCACTGAGACCTCCCGGCCACTAGGTGGCGCTACCGCAGTGGGTTTTGAGGCGATCTGAGGGCTTTGGGGGGAAATGTAGGGAATGATGGGGGTCCCAGGTAGAATATGGGGGATTGTGGGGTGAATTTGGTGGATTTTGGGGATCCCTGAGGGGTTTAGGGGCACCTGAAGTGGATTTTGGGGTGAATTTGGGGGATTTTGGGGGTCCTTGAGGAGTTTAGACGGATCTGAAGGGATTTTGGGTAATTGGGGATTGGGGTCCCTGAGGAGGGGTATTTTTGTTTAGGAAAAAGGGAATTTCCTTTTGAAGCAGGATTTTGGGGTTGAAGGTGGGGGGTTTTGGGCTGACCATATTTGTCCCTGATTAGCATAAAGGGCGTGGCCACACCCAGTGATCACGGGGCCTTGTTTTAATCAAAAGGGGCTTGGCCTAACACCAACATCCACACTCCAACCTCATTTGCGTATAGTCGGTGAATATTCATCATTTTTTTGCATAAATACAGGCGTGATTCAATTAAATCTTATGCATTCCCTTGCAATAAACTTCATTTGCATGAAAAGCAGAGTCCATCAGCGTTAATTAATCGCATTTCCATCATTTGCATCAAGTGTTTCCCCAAGCCCTCCAAAAGACCCAAAATGACCCAGAACTGCCCCAAAAAGTCCCCAAAATGACCCAGAACTGCCCCAAATTTCCCCAAATCCCCCCAAACTGCCCCCAGATCCCCCTTATCCCCCCTAAAAACCGCATTTTCCTCCATTTTCAGCCATCTTTTCCATATTTGCTCATTTTTCCCATCTAAGGCCGCCTCATTTGCATAGCGGCCGCGGCCCCGCCCCCAGGGCCGTGGCCTGACGGGCGATTCCTCCCCCAGCAGGCGGCGCATGCGCAGCTCCTGCTCGGCCTGGCTCTAGCCCGGCAGGCACTGAGACCTCCCGGCCACTAGGTGGCGCTAACACAGTGGGTTTTGAGGCGATCTGAGGGCTTTGGGGAGAAATGTAGGGGATGATGGGGGTCCCAGGTAGAATATGGGGGATTGTGGGGTGAATTTGGTGGATTTTTGGGATCCCTGAGGGGTTTAGGGGCACCTGAAGTGGATTTTGGGGTGAATTTGGGGGATTTTGGGTGTCCCTGAGGGGTTTAGGGGGATCTGAAGTGGATTTTGGGGTGAATTTGGGGGATTTTGGGGGTCCCTGAGGGGTTTAGAAGGATCTGAGCAGGATTTTTGGGTGAAGTTGGGGGGTTTGGGCTGACCATATTTGTCCCTGATTAGCATAAAGGGCGTGGCCACACCCAGTGATCACGGGGCCTTGTTTGAATCAAAAGGGGCGTGGCCTAACACCAGAATCCACACTCCACCTCATCTGCTATAGTCGGTGAATATTCATCATTTTTTTGCAAAATACAGGCGTGATTCAATTAAATCTTATTCATTCCTTGCAATAAACTTATTATAAGACAAATAAGAGAACAGAGATCAATAACAAGCAGTTTTTCATAATCCATCATTTGCTCCCAGTGTTTACAACACAACCCATCCCAAGACTCTGACCCAAAACTATACCACCAAAAGTCCCCAAAATGACCCGACTGCCCATTTATACACCCATCCCCCAAACTTGCCCCCAGATCCCCCGTTTCCCCCCATTAAAACCGAATATTCCATACCATTTTCAGCCCATCTAATATCCATAAGATAAATTGCTCATATATTTACCCTCTAAGGCCAGCCTTACATTATGCATAACGGACCGACGGCCCGCCCCAGGCGTGGCCTGACGGCGACTCCTCCCCAGCAGGCGCGCATGCGCGCCAGCTCCTGCTCCGGCCTGGCTCTAGCCCGGGCAGGCACTGAGACCTCCCGGCCACTAGGTGGCGCTAACGCAGTGGGTTTTGAGGCGATCTGAGGGCTTTGGGGGGAAATGTAGGGGATGATGGGGGTCCCAGGTAGAATATGGGGATTGTGGGGTGAATTTGGTGGATTTTGGGGATCCCTGAGGGGTTTAGGGGCACCTGAAGTGGATTTTGGGGTGAATTTGGGGGATTTTGGGGTGTCCCTGAGCGGTTTAGGGGGATCTGAAGTGGATTTTGGGGTGAATTTGGGGGATTTTGGGGGTCCCTGAGGGGTTTAGAAGGATCTGAGCAGGATTTGGGGTGAAGTTGGGGGGTTTTGGGCTGACCATATTTGTCCCTGATTAGCATAAAGGGCGTGGCCACACCCAGTGATCACGGGGCCTTGTTTGAATCAAAAGGGGCGTGGCCTAACACCAACATCCACACTCCAACCTCATTTGCGTCTAGTCGGTGAATATTCATCATTTATTTCCATAAATACAGGCGTGATTCAATTAAATCTTATTCATTCCCTTGCAATAAACTTCATTTGCATGAAAAGCAGAGTCCATCAGCGTAAATTAATCGCATTTCCATCATTTGCATCAAGTGTTTCCCCAAGCCCTCCAAAAGACCCAAAATGACCCAAAACTTCCCCAAAAAGTCCCCAAAATGACCCAGAACTGCCCCAATTTTCCCCAAATCCCCCCCAAACTGCCCCCAGATCCCCCTTTTCCCTCCAAAAAACCGCATTTTCCTCAATTTTCAGCCATCTTTTCCATATTTGCTCATCTTTCCCATCTAAGGCCGCCTCATTTGCATAGCGGCCGCGGCCCCGCCCCCAGGGCCGTGGCCTGACGGGCGACTCCTCCCCCAGCAGGCGGCGCATGCGCAGCTCCTGCTCGGCCTGGCTCTAGCCCGGCAGGCACTGAGACCTTCCGGCCACTAGGTGGCGCTAACGCAGTGGGTTTTGAGGCGATCTGAGGGCTTTGGGGGGAAATGTAGGGGATGATGGGGGTCCCAGGTAGAATATGGGGGATTGTGGGGTGAATTTGGTGGATTTTGGGGATCCCTGAGGGGTTTAGGGGCACCTGAAGTGGATTTTGGGGTGAATTTGCGGGATTTTGGGTGTCCCTGAGCGGTTTAGGGGGATCTGAAGTGGATTTTGGGGTGAATTTGGGGGATTTTGGGGGTCCCTGATGGCTTTAGAAGGATCTGAGCAGGATTTTGTGGTGAATTTAATGGGGATTTTTAGCTGGCCTTATTTGTCCCTGATTAGCATAAAGGGCGTGGCCACACCCAGTGATCACGGGGCCTTGTTTGAATCAAAAGGGGCGTGGCC
>JAVTVJ010003553.1:0-15238 GCA_034509425.1 Eopsaltria australis
ACGGATCAAGATCCTTCCCTAACCCAAGCTGCCATCAACTTGAACTCTGGCTGCAATTGTAGGGCTAAATGCCTCCTTAAAATTGGCATCATGGATCTGGGAGACTGAGTTTCCTTTCACGTGGAAAAGGGCCATTGTTTGTATCGAATGCCCCATGTCTGGGGGTCGACTTCTGCCTCATGAAATTCTGTATGGATCTAGATTCCTCACAGACACAAGCTGACACCAAAAAGAGCCCTTGGTGCCCTTGCAGGGCCAAAACCCTCCTCCAAACTGACATCAAGAAACTGGGGGGCAGAGTTCTCTTTCTCAGAGAAAAGGACACTTTTTGTGTCCCGGCCCTAAGGGACTGTGCTCCCAGACGCCACCTGAAATGCCGCCCGGATCAAGATCCTTCCCAGACCCAAGCTGCCATCAACTTGAACTCTGGTTGCAATTGTAGGGCTAAATGCCTCCTCTAAACTGGCATCATGGATCTGGGAGACTGAGTTTTCTTTCACGTGGAAAAGCGCCGTTGTTTGTATTGGAGGCCCCATGTCTGGGAGTTGACTGCAGCCTCCTGAAATTCCGTATAGATCAGGATTCCTCACAGACGCAAGCTGCCACCGAGATGGACCCTGGTTGCCCTTGCAGGGCCAAAACCCTCCTCCAAACTGACATCAAGAGACTGGGGGGCAGACTTCTCTTTCTCAGAGGAAAGGACATTTTTTGTGTCCCAGCCCTAAGGCACGGTGCTCCCAGACGCCACCTGAAATGCCACACGGATGAAGATCCTTCCCAAACCCAAGCTGCCATCAACTTGAACTCTGGCTGCAATTGTAGGGCTAAATGCCTCCTTAAAATTGGCATCATGGATCTGGGAGACTGAGTTTTCTTTCACGTAGAAAAGCGCCATTGTTTGTATCGAAGGCCCCATGTCTGGGAGTCGACTGCTGCCTCATGACATTCCGTATGAATCAAGAATCCTCAGAGACACAAGTTGACACCAAAAAGAGCCCTAGGTGCCCTTGCAGGGCCAAAACCCTCCTCCAAACTGACATCAAGAAACCATGGGGCAGACTTCTCTTTCTCAGAGAAAAGGACACTTTTTGTGTCCCGGCCCTAAGGCACTGTGCTCCCGGACGCCACCTGAAGTGCCGCACGGATCAAGATCCTTCCCAGACCCAAGCTGCCATCAACTAGAACTCTGGCTGCAATTGTAGGGCTAAATGCCTCCTAAAAACTGGCATCATGGATCTGGGGGTCTTAGTTTTCTTTAACGTGGAAAAGCGCCATTGTTTGTATCGGAGGCCTCATGTATGCGTGTCGATAACCGCTTGCGGAAATTCTGCATGGATTAAGATTCCTCGCAGAACCAAGGTGCCACCGAGAAGGACCCTGGCTGCCCTTGCAGGGCCAAAACCCTCCTCCAAACTGACATCAAGAAATTGGGTGTCAGACATCTCTTTCGCAGAGAAAATGGACACTACTTGTGTCCCAGCCTAAGGCACGGTGCTACCGGACGCCACCTGAAAATCCGTATGAATCAAGAGTATTCACTGACGCAAGCTGCCATCAACCAGGACTCCGGTTGCAATTGTAGGGCTAAAACCCTCCACCAAACCGACATCATGAATCTGGGGACCTAAGTTTTCTTTTACGTGGAAAGGTGCCATCATTTGTATCGTAGTCCCCATGTCTGGGAGTCGACTGCCGCCTGTTCAAATTCCGCATGGAGCCAGATTCCTCACCGTCATAAGCTGCCACCGAGAAGGACCCTGGCTGCCCTTGCAGGGCCAAAGCCCTCCTCCAAACTGACATCAAGAAACTGGGGGGCAGAGTTCTCTTTCTCAGAGGAAAGGACACTTTTTGTGTACCGGCCCTAAGGCACGGTTCTCCCGGACGCCACCTGAAATGCCGCACGGATCAAGATCCTTCCCAGACCCAAGCTGCCATCAACTACAACTCTGGCTGCAATTGTAGGGCTAAATGCCTCCTAAAAACTGGCATCATGGATCTGGGGGACTGAGTGTTCTTTCACGTGGAAAAGCGCCAACATTTGTAGCGAAGGTCCCATGTCTGGGAATCGACTTCTGTATCCTGAAATTCCGCATGGATCAAGATTCCTCACGGACACAAGCTGCATCCTAAAAGAGCCCTGGCTGCCCTTGCAGGGCCAAAACCCTCCTCCAAACTGACATCAAGAAACTGGGGGGCAGAGTTCTCTTTCTCAGGGAAAAGGACACTTTTTGTGCCCCGGCCCTAAGGCACTGTGCTCCCGGACGCCACCTGAAATGCCGCCCGGATCAAGATCCTTCCCAAACCCAAGCTGCCATCAACTTGAACTCTGGCTGCAATTGTAGGGCTAAATGCCTCCTAAAAACTGGCATCATGGATCTGGGGGACTGAGTTTTCTTTCACGTGGAAAAGCGCCATTGTTTGTATCGAAGGTCCCATGTCTGGGAGACGACTGCCGCCTCCTGAAATTCCGCATGGATCAAAACTCCTCACGGACACAAGCTTCATCCAAAAGGAGCCCTGGCTGCCCTTGCAGGGCCAAAACCCTCCTACAAACTGACATCAAGAAACTGGAGGGCAGACTTCTCTTTCTCAGAGGAAAGGACCATTTTTTTTTCCCAGCCCTAAGGCACGGTGCTCCCAGACGCCACCTGAAATGCCGCACGGATCAAGATCCTTCCCAAACCCAAGCTGCCATCAACTAGAACTCTGGTTGCAATTGTAGGGCTAAATGCCTCCTTAAAACTGGCATCATGAATCTGGGGGACTGAGTGTTCTTTCACGTGGAAAAGCGCCATTGTTTGCATCGAAGGCCCCATGTCTGGGAGTATAGAGCCGCTGGCAGAAATTCCGCATGGATTAAGATTCCTTGCAGACCCAAGCTGCCACTGAGAAGGACCCTGGCTGCCCTTGCAGGGCCAAAAGCCTCCTCCAAACTGACATCAAGAAACTGGGGGGCAGAGTTCTCTTTCTCAGAGAAAAGGGACACTTTTTGTGTCCCGGTCCTAAGGCACTGCGCTCCCGGACGCCACCTGAAATGCCGCACGGATCAAGATCCTTCCCTAACCCAAGCTGCCATCAACTTGAACTCTGGCTGCAATTGTAGGGCTAAATGCCTCCTTAAAATTGGCATCATGGATCTGGGAGACTGAGTTTCCTTTCACGTGGAAAAGGGCCATTGTTTGTATCGAATGCCCCATGTCTGGGGGTCGACTTCTGCCTCATGAAATTCTGTATGGATCTAGATTCCTCACAGACACAAGCTGACACCAAAAAAAGCCCTTGGTGCCCTTGCAGGGCCAAAACCCTCCTCCAAACTGAAATCAAGAAAGCGTGGGGCAGAGTTCTCTTTCTCATAGAAAAGGGACACTTTCGGTGGCCCGGCCTGAAGGAACTGTGCTCCCGGACGCCACCTGAAATTCCGTATGGATCAAGATTTTTTGTTGACGCAAGCTGCCATCAACCAGCACTCTGGTTGCATTTGTAGGGCTAAAACCCTCCAGCAAACTGTCATCATGAATCTGCGGGCCTAAGTTTTCTTTCACGTGGAAAAGTGCCATCATTTGTATCGAAGGCCCCGTGTCTGCGGGTCAACTGCCCCCTCTTCAAATTCCGCATTGAGCCAGATCCCTCGCAGACCCAAGCTGCCACCGACAAGGACCCTGGCTGCCCTTGCAGGGCCAAAACCCTCCTCCAAACTGACATCAAGAAACTGAGGGGCAGCGTTCTCTTTCTCAGAGAAAAGGGACACTTTTTGTGTCCCAGCCCTAAGGCACTCTGCTCCCGGACGACACCTGAAATTCCGTATGGATCAAGATTCCTGGCTGACGCAAGCTGCCATCAACTAGAACTCTGGCTGCAATTGTAGGGCTAAATGCCTCCTAAAAACTGGCATCATGAATCTGGGAGACTGAGTTTTCTTTCACGTGGAAAAGCGCAATCGTTTGTAGAGAAGGTCCCATGTCTGGGAGTCGACTGCTGCCTCTTCAAATTCCGCATGGAGCCAGATTCCTCACCGACACAAGCTGCCACCGAGAAGGACCCTGGCTGCCCTTGCAGGGCCAAAACCCTCCTCCAAACTGACATCAAGAAACTGGGGGGCAGACTTCTCTTTCTCAGAGGAATGGACCCTTTTTGTGTCCCGGCCCTAAGACACTGTTCTCCCGGACGCCACCTGAAATGCCGCACGGATCAAGATCCTTCCCAAACCCAAGCTGCCATCAACTTGAACTCTGGCTGCAATTGTAGGGCTAAATGCCTCCTAAAAACTGCCATCATGGATCTGGGGGACTGAGTTTTCTTTCACGTGGAAAAGCGCCAACATTTGTAGCGAAGGTCCCATGTCTGGGAATCGACTTCTGTATCCTGAAATTCCGCATGGATCAAGATTCCTCACGGACACAAGCTGCATCCTAAAAGAGCCCTGGCTGCCCTTGCAGGGCCTAAACCCTCCTCCAAACTGACATCAAGAAACTGGGGGTCAGACTTCTCTTTCTCAGAGGAAAGGACACTTTTTGTGTACCGGCCCTAAGGCACTGTTCTCCCGGACGCCACCTGAAATGCCGAATGGATCAAGATCCTTCGCAGACCCAAGCTGCCATCAACTTGAACTCTGGCTGCAATTGTAGGGCTAAATGCCTCCTAAAAACTGGCATCATGGATTTGGGAGACTGAGTTTTCTTTGACGTGAAAGCGCCATTGTTTGCTGATGAAGGTCCCATGTCTGGGAGACGCTGCCGCCTCCTGAAAATTCCGCATGGATCAAAACTCGTCACGGACAACAAGCTTGTCATCAAAAGGACCCTGGTCCCTTGCAGGGCGAAAACCCTCCTCCAAACTGACATCAAGAAACTGGGGGGCAGAGTTCTCTTTCTCAGAGGAAAGGACACTTTTTTTTTCCTGGCCCTAAGGCACTGTGCTGTCGGACGCCACCTGAAATGCCGCACGGATCAAGATCCTTGCCAGACCCAAGCTGCCATCAACTAGAACTCTGGCTGCAATTGTAGGGCTAAATGCCTCCTAAAAACTGGCATCATGCATATGGGGGACTGAGTGTTCTTTCACTTGGAAAAGCGCCATTGTTTGTATCGAAGGCCACATATCTGGGAGTTGACAGCCGCATGCTGAAATTCCGCATGATTAAGATTCCTCGCAGACCCAAGCTGCCACCAAGAAGGACCCTGGCTGCCCTTGCAGGGCCAAAACCCTCCTCCAAACTGACATCAAGAAATTGGGGGACAGAGTTCTCTTTCTCAGAAGAAAAGGGACACTTTTGTGTCCCCGGTCCTAAGGCACTGCCGCTCCCGGACGCCACTTGAAATGCCGCCGGAATCAAGTCTTCCCTAACCCAAGCTGCCTCAACTTGAAACTCTGGCTGCAATGTAGGCTAAAATGCCTCCTTAAAATTGCATTCGATGGATCTGGGAGACTGAGTTTTCCTTACGTGGAAAGGGCCATTTTGTAGTCGACCATGCCCCATGTCTGGGGGGCGACTTCTGCCTCAATGAAATTCTGTATGGAATCTAGATTCCTCACAGACACAAAAGCTGACACCAAAAAGAGCCCTGGTGCCCTTGCAGGGCCAAAACCCTCCTCCAAACTGACATCAAGAAAGCGTGGGGCAGAGTTCTCTTTCTCATAGAAAAGGGACACTTTCGGTGGCCCGGCCTGAAGGAACTGTGCTCCCGGACGCCACCTGAAATTCCGTATGGATCAAGATTTTTTGTTGACGCAAGCTGCCATCAACCAGCACTCTGGTTGCATTTGTAGGGCTAAAACCCTCCAGCAAACTGTCATCATGAATCTGCGGGCCTAAGTTTTCTTTCACGTGGAAAAGTGCCATCATTTGTATCGAAGGCCCTGTGTCTGCGGGTCAACTGCCCCCTCTTCAAATTCCGCATTGAGCCAGATCCCTCGCAGACCCAAGCTGCCACCGACAAGGACCCTGGCTGCCCTTGCAGGGCCAAAACCCTCCTCCAAACTGACATCAAGAAACTGGGGGGCAGCGTTCTCTTTCTCAGAGAAAAGGGACACTTTTTGTGTCCCGGCCCTAAGGCACTGTGCTCCTGGATGCCACCTGAAATGCCGCCCGGATGAAGATCCTTCCCAGACTCAAGCTGCCATCAACTAGAACACTGGCTGCAATTGTAGGGCTAAATGCCTCCTTAAAACTGGCATCATGGATCTGGGGGACTGAGTTTTCTTTCACGTGGAAAAGCGCAATCGTTTGTAGAGAAGGTCCCATGTCTGGGAGTCGACTGCTGCCTCTTCAAATTCCGCATGGAGCAAGATCCCTCACCGACACAAGCTGCCACCGAGATGGACCCTGGCTGCCCTTGCAGGGCCAAAACCCTCCTCCAAACTGACATCAAGAATGTGGGGGGCAGAGTTCTCTTTCTCAGAGAAAAGGGACATTTTTTGTGTACCGGCCCTAAGGCACTGTGCTCCCGGACGCCACCTGAAATGCCGCACGGATCAAGATCCTTCCCAGACCCAAGCTGCCATCAACTACAACTCTGGCTGCAATTGTAGGGCTAAATGCCTCCTAAAAACTGGCATCATGGATCTGGGGGACTGAGTGTTCTTTCACGTGGAAAAGCGCCAACATTTGTAGCGAAGGTCCCATGTCTGGGAATCGACTTCTGTATCCTGAAATTCCGCATGGATCAAGATTCCTCACGGACACAAGCTGCATCCTAAAAGAGCCCTGGCTGCCCTTGCAGGGCCTAAACCCTCCTCCAAACTGACATCAAGAAACTGGGGGTCAGACTTCTCTTTCTCAGAGGAAAGGACACTTTTTGTGTACCGGCCCTAAGGCACGGTTCTCCCGGACGCCACCTGAAATGCCGCACGGATCAAGATCCTTCCCAGACCCAAGCTGCCATCAACTACAACTCTGGCTGCAATTGTAGGGCTAAATGCCTCCAAAAAACTGGCATCATGGATCTGGGGGGGCTGAGTTTTCTTTCACATGGAAAAGCGCCATTGTTTGTATCGAAGGCCACTTCTCTGGGAGTTGACAGCCGCATGCTGAAATTCCGCATGGATTAAGATTCCTCGCAGACCCAAGCTGCCACCAACAAGGACCCTGGCTGCCCTTGCAGGGCCAAAACCCTCCTCCAAACTGACATCAAGAAACTGGGGGGCAGAGTTCTCTTTCTCAGAGGAAAAGGACACTTTTTGTGTCCCGGCCCTAAGGCACTCTGCTCCCGGACGCCACCTGAAATGCCGCATGGATCAAGATCCTTCCCAGACCCAAGCTGCCATCAACTAGAACTCTGGCTGCAATTGTAGGGCTAAATGCCTCCTAAAAACTGGCATCATGCATCTGGGGGACTGAGTTTTCTTTCACATTGAAAAGCGCCATGGTTTGCATCGAAGGCGACATATCTGGGAGTTGACAGCCGCATGCTGAAATTCCGCATGGATTAAGATTCCTCGCAGACCCAAGCTGCCACCAACAAGGACCCTGGCTGCCCTTGCAGGCCCAAAAGCCTCCTCCAAACTGACATCAAGAAAGTGGGGGGCAGAGTTCTCTTTCTCAGAGAAAAGGGACACTTTTTGTGTCCCGGTCCTAAGGCACTGCGCTCCCGGACGCCACCTGAAATGCCGCACGGATCAAGATCCTTCCCTAACCCAAGCTGCCATCAACTTGAACTCTGGCTGCAATTGTAGGGCTAAATGCCTCCTTAAAATTGGCATCATGGATCTGGAGGACTGAGTTTCCTTTCACGTGGAAAAGGGCCATTGTTTGTATCGAATGCCCCATGTCTGGGGGTCGACTTCTGCCTCATGAAATTCTGTATGGATCTAGATTCCTCACAGACACAAGCTGACACCAAAAAAAGCCCTTGGTGCCCTTGCAGGGCCAAAACCCTCCTCCAAACTGAAATCAAGAAAGCGTGGGGCAGAGTTCTCTTTCTCATAGAAAAGGGACACTTTCGGTGGCCCGGCCTGAAGGAACTGTGCTCCCGGACGCCACCTGAAATTCCGTATGGATCAAGATTTTTTGTTGACGCAAGCTGCCATCAACCAGCACTCTGGTTGCATTTGTAGGGCTAAAACCCTCCAGCAAACTGTCATCATGAATCTGCGGGCCTAAGTTTTCTTTCACGTGGAAAAGTGCCATCATTTGTATCGAAGGCCCCGTGTCTGCGGGTCAACTGCCCCCTCTTCAAATTCCGCATTGAGCCAGATCCCTCGCAGACCCAAGCTGCCACCGACAAGGACCCTGGCTGCCCTTGCAGGGCCAAAACCCTCCTCCAAACTGACATCAAGAAACAGGGGGGCAGAGTTCTCTTTCTCAGAGGAAAAGGGACACTTTTTGTTTCTCGGCCCTAAGGCACTGTGCTCCCTGCTTCCTCCTGAGAATTTGCGCCCGGATGAAGATCCTTCCCAGACTCAACTGCCATCAACTAGAACACTGGCTTGCAATGAGGCTAAATGCCTCCTAAAACTGGCACATGGATCTGGGGACTGAGTTCTATTCACGTGGAAAAGCGCAATCGTTTGTAGAGAAAGGTCCCATGTCGGGATCGACTGCTGCTCTCTTCAAATGTCCGCGTGAGCAAGATCCCTCACCGACACAAAGCTGCCACCGGATGGACCCTGCTGCCCTTGCAGGGCCAAAACCCTCCTCCAAACTGACATCAAGAAACTGGGGGGCAGACTTCTTTTCTCAGAGGAATGACCCTTTTGTGTCCCGGCCCTAAGACGACTGTTCTCCCGACGCCACCTGAAATACCGCACGGATCAAGATCCTTCCCAGACGCAAGCTGCCATCAACTAGAACTCTGGCTGCAATTGTAGGGCTAAATGCCTCCTTAAAATTGGCATCATGGATCTGGGAGACTGAGTTTTCTTTCACGTAGAAAAGCGCCATTTTTTGTATCGAATGCCCCATGTCTGGGAGTAGACTGCTGCCTCATGAAATTCCGTATGGATCTAGATTCCTCACAGACACAAGCTGCCGTCAAAAAGAGCCCAGGCTGCCCTTGCAGGGCCAAAACCCTCCTCCAAACTGACATCAAGAAACCATGGGGCAGAGTTCTCTTTCTCAGAGAAAAGGGACACTTTTTGTGTCCCGGCCCTAAGGCACTGTGCTCCCGGACGCCACCTGAAATGCCGCACGGATCAAGATCCTTCCCAGACCCAAGCTGCCATCAACTAGAACTCTGGCTGCTATTGTAGGGCTAAATGCCTCCTAAAAACTGGCATCATGGATCTGGGAGTCTGAGTTTTCTTTCACGTGGAAAATCGCCATTGTTTGTATCGGAGGCCCTATGTCTGGGTGTCGACAACCGCTTGCGGAAATTCAGCGTGGATTAAGATTCCTCGCAGACCCAAGCTGCCACCGAGAAGGACCCTGGCTGCCCTTGCAGGGCCAAAACCCTCCTCCAAACTGACATCAAGAAACTGGGGGGCAGACTTCTCTTTCTCAGAGAAAAGGGACCCTGTTTGTGTCCCGGCCCTAAGGCGCTGCTCTACCGAACTCCATCTGAAATACCACATGGATCAACATCCTTCCCAGACGCAAGCTGCCATCAACTAGAACTCTGGCTGCTATTGTAGGGCTAAATGCCTCCTTAAAACTGGCATCATGGATCTGGGGGACTGAGTTTTCTTTCACGTGGAAAAGCGCCATTGTTTGTATCGAAGGCCCCATGTCTGGGAGTTGACATCCGCTTGCAGAAATTCTGCATGGATGAAAATTCCTCACAGACACAAGCTGCAACCGAGAAGGACCCTGGCTGCCCTTGCAGGGCCAAAACCCTCCTCCAAACTGACATCAAGAAACTGGGGGGCAGACTTCTCTTTCTCAGAGAAAAGGGACAGATTTTGTGTCCCGGCCCGAAGGAACTTTGCTCCCGGACGCCACCTGAAATTCCGTATGGATCAAGATAAATCGCTGACGCAAGCTGCCATCAGCTAGAACTCTGGTTGCATTTGTAGGGGTAAAACCCTCCACCAAACCGACATCATGAATCTGGGGGCCTAGGTTTTTTTTCACGTGGAAAAGTGCCATCATTTGTATCATAGGCCCCATGTCTGGGGGTCAACTGCCCCCTCTTCAAATTCCGCATTGAGCCAGATTCCTCGCAGACCCAAGCTGCGACAGACAAGGACCCTGGCTGCCCTTGCAGGGCCAAAACCCTCCTCCAAACTGACATCAAGAAAGTGGGGGGCAGAGTTCTCTTTCTCAGAGAAAAGGGACACTTTTTGTGTCCCGGCCCTAAGGCACTCTGCTCCCTGCTGCCACCTGAAGTGCCGCACGGATCAAGATCCTTCCCAGACCCAAGCTGCCATCAACTAGAACTCTGGCTGCAATTGTAGGGCTAAATGCCTCCTAAAAACTGGCATCATGGATCTGGGGGACTGAGTTTTCTTTCACGTGGAAAAGCGCCATTGTTTGTATCGAAGGCCCCATGTCTGGGAGTTGACATCCGCTAGCTATTATTCCGCATGGATTAAGATTCCTCGCAGACACAAGCTGCCGCCAAAAAGAGCCCAGGCTGCCCTTGCAGGGCCAAAACCCTCCTCCAAACTGACATCAAGAAACCTGGGGGCAGAGTTCTCTTTCTCAGAGGAAAGGGACACTTTTTGTGTCCCGGCCCTAAGGCACTTCGCTCCCGGACGCCACCTGAAATTCCGTATGAATCAAGATTATTCACTGACTCAAGCTGCCATCAACCAGGACCCTGGCTGCCCTTGCAGGGCCAAAACCCTCCACCAAAACGATATCATGAATCTGGGGGCCTAAGTTTTCTTTCACGTGGAAAAGTGCCATCATTTGTATCGTAGGCCCCCTGTCTGGGAGTCGACTGCCGCCTCTTCAAATCCGCATGGAGCAAGATCCCTCACAGACCCAAGCTGCCACCGACAAGGACCCTGGCTGCCCTTGCAAGGCCAAAACCCTCCTCCAAACTGACATCAAGAAACTGGGGGGCAGACTCTCTTTCTCAGAGAAAAGGGACACTTTTTGTGTCCCGGCCCTAAGGCACTGTGCTCCCTGCTGCCTCCTGAAAATTCTAAGATCAAGATTCCTCGCAGACCCAAAGGTGCCACAATAAAGAGGCCCTGGCTGCCCTTGCAGGGTCCAAAAACCCGACCTCCAAACTGAATCAAGAAAA
The DNA here is from genome assembly GCA_034509425.1 of Eopsaltria australis. Classification (NCBI taxonomy): domain Eukaryota; kingdom Metazoa; phylum Chordata; class Aves; order Passeriformes; family Petroicidae; genus Eopsaltria; species Eopsaltria australis. The sequence goes on from JAVTVJ010003553.1 coordinate 11,127, forward strand.
CTGGGGGCAGAGTTCTCTTTCTCTGAGGAGAAGACACTTTTTGTTTCTCGGCCCTAAGCACTGTGCTCCCTGCTGCTCCTGAAATTCCGTATGGACAAATCCCTCGCAGACCAAGCTGCCAGCCAACAAGACCCTGGCTGCCCTTGCAGGCCAAAACCCTCCTCCAAACTGACATCAAAAACGGGGGGCAGAGTTCTCTTTCTCAGAGAAAAGGGACACCTTTTGTGTCCCAGCCCTAAGGCACTCTGCTCCCGGACGCCACCTGAAATTCCGTATGGATCAAGATTCCTTGCTGACGCAAGCTGCCATCAACTAGAACTCTGGCTGCAAGTGTAGGGCTAAATGCCTCCTAAAAACTGGCATCATTCATCTGGGGGATTGAGTTTTGTTTCACGTGGAAATGCGCCATTGTTTGCATCGAAGGCCTCATATCAGGGAGTTGACTGCCTCATGCTGAAATTCCGCACAGATTAAGATTCCTCGCAGACCCAAGCAGCCACCGACAACGACCCTGGCGGCCCTTGCAGGGCCAAAACCCTCCTCCAAACTGACATCAAGAAACTGGGGGGCAGAGTTCTCTTTCTCATAGAAAACGGACACTTTTTGTGTCCCAGCCCTAAAGCACTGTGCTCCCGGACGCCACCTGAAATTCTGTATGGATCAAGATTATTCGCTGACGCCAGATGCCATCAACCAGGACGCTGGTTGGTTTTGTAGGGCCAAAACACTCCACCAAACCGACATCATGAATCTGGGGGCCTAAGTTTTCTTTCACGTGGAAAAGTGCCATCATTTGTATCGTAGGCCCCCTGTCTGGGAGTCGACTGCCGCCTCTTCAAATTCCGTACGGATCAAGATTCCTCGCAGACCCAAGCTGCCACCGACAAGGACCCTGGCTGCCCTTGCAGGGCCAAAACCCTCCTCCAAACTGACATCAAGAAACTGGGGGGCCAGAGTTCTCTTTCTCAGAGAAAAGGGACACTTTTTGTGTCCCGGCCCTAAGGCACTCTGCTCCCGGACGCCACCTGAAATGCCGCATGGATCAAGATCCTTCCCGGACCCAAGCTGCCATCAACTAGAACTCTGGCTGCAATTGTAGGGCTAAATGCCTCCTAAAAACTGGCATCATGCATCTGGGGGACTGAGTTTTCTTTCTCATGGAAAAGCGCCATTGTTTGAATCGAAGGCCACATATCTGGGAGTGACAGCCGCATGCTGAAATTCCGCCATGGATAAGATTCCTCGCAGACCCAAGCTCCACCAACAAGGACCCTGGCTGCCCTTGCAAGGCCAAAACCCTCTCCAACTGACATCAAAGAACTGGGGGCAGAGTTCTCTTTTCTCAGAGAAAAGGACCTTTTGTGTCCCGCCCTTAATTGCACTGTGCTCCCGCGTGATGCCGTTTGGTTTTTATTTTTTTATTTTTCCCTTTTTTCCCTGCCTTTTTTCTTTATATGTTCTCTGTACTCTCTGCCCATATTTTTGTGGCTCTGTAGCCTACTATATTAATAGCTAGTTTTTCCAGTACCTTTCCATAGCCTTTCCCTAAGCAGAAAGACAAAACAAATTCCAGAGCTCCAAGCCCCAGGGCGTTGCAAGGCCCTGTCCTATCTCAGTTCTTTCTGGGAACCAAGGCCGAGAACAACTCTGAGGTACATTTTCATAAGCAGAGTGCAGCCAGTGCTGAGAGGGGCGCTCCAGGGAAGGGGCTGGACCTGAGGGGGAATTGAATCGCCACTTGTTCTCCTTATTGGTGCTCTTAATCAATTATGCTAATTTCCTAAAAGCTATAAATATGTACTCACCCCTGGAGGGGCTGGGCTTTTATGGACACTTTCCATAACTGCTCCTGAAGACCTTCAAAATAAAGATCCCCTTTTATATTACCTCCTTGCTAAAATGATCTCGAGTTTCTTTTCCAGGCTGGGGGAAAAGGCAACAGGTATTTGGCACAACCAGAAGGGACACGAGAACCTGGTACCCTTCCTCTGGACCGAAAACATCCTGCAAGGAATTCCTTTCTGACAGCAATCTAAAGAATTCCCTGCCACGGGCCTGAGGTCGAGACACCATGGTTCCAAGATCCACAGGAGGTAGTATAAAGGTGGTTCTTTTTGTTGTGTAGTGTGTAGTTTGTATGTGTGTGTATTGTTTATGTATTGTGTATCTGTTTAAAGTCAGTAATTTTTAGCGATCCCAGGACAACCTGGCGTGGTGGTGAGAAAATTTGCTTTTGAAATCATTTCTCCAAGTTTTTCCTGTTTCCGATTTTCCACTAGCCCCAGAGATCGGGCTGGAAGGGGAGGCAGGCGGGTGTGTGATCTCCAGGCTGAGATTGCTTCATGGTAGAGAAAAGGCAAATCACAGGTGCGAAAGTTATTTCATGTTAGCACATGCGATTTTGAATGAAGCTGGCCTGGAACAGCTGGGCATGGAGGGCCGGGTGAGCCTGGGTCTGCTTCTTTGTAGGAGGTGGGGGTTGGGCCCCGCTTCCTACAGGTTTGTGGAGCGGCTGGGTGTCCAGCCTGCTCCTTTGTGGGAGGCTGGGGAGAGATTCCCACTTCCTACAGGTTTGTGGAGCGGCTGGGTGTCCAGCCTGCTCCTTGGTGGGAGGCTGGGGAGAGATTCCCACTTCCTACAGGTTTGTGGAGCGGCTGGGTGTCCAGCCTTGCTCCTTGGTGGGAAGCTGGGGAGAGATTCCCACTTCCTACAGGTTTGTGGAGCGGCTGGGTGCCCAGCTTGCTCCTTGGTGGGAGCGAGGGAGAGATCCTCGCTTCCAGCAAGTTTTGTGGAACGGCCGAGAAAGCTCGGTTCGCACCATTGTAAGGGAAGGGGGAGAAGCCCCCACTTTCTATGTTCCATCTGTAAAAAGTTTTTTCAAGATTTTAAGGCAAGGGCGACTCCCGGACTTCCGGGACGGCTCCGCGAGCAGGGCGGTCACTCCCCCGTGACAGAAGCGGGGCACCAGCCGCTCTGAGAGGGGCGGAGGTGAATCCTGCCATTGCCCTGGTCACGGCCGGGGGATGCGCGGGGGAGCGGTCCCAGGAAGCGAACCGGGACCGGGGCTGCCGCTGCGCTGCGTCGGCCCTGCTCTGGCGGAGGCGGGGCCGCCGCTGCGCTGCTTCGGCCCTGCTCTGGCGGAGGCGGGGCCGCCGCTGCGCGGCCACGGCCCGGCTCACTCGCTGCTCCTGGGTCCCGCCCGCACCGGCCCAGAGCGGGCCGGGAATGTGAGATCTAAGAGCAGGAACGGCCCTATCGCACTTTCCACAGTAACGAGCTTGTTGTAAGGACACCCGAGAGCCGCTGTGAGCAGCAGCACGGGCCGAGCGCGGGCGAGCCGGGGGGGCCCCTGGGCGGGGGTGCCCGCATGCCGCGCCCGTCCCCGGCCGTGCGAGGGCAGCGAGCGCTCTTTGTCTGCTCGGGTAAGCACTCAAAAGGGAAACACCGAGCCCAAAGAACAAGACGCCGTTTTTAGGCTCCCTTAAACCATGCTATAAGTAAGCAGAGTCCTGTGTTAACAAATATCTTAGAATGTTTTACTGAGTTAAATTTGTAAAAGACCTTCTCCTGTATCCTTGTGAGTAAAAAAGACCAAGGACTCTTTACTATTATGTAAAATAATCCTGAAACGGGAGAACTAGGGCAGTCAGCAACTGAAAATTGCTGCATCCAACCAGCAGCCAAGAATTGATACATCCAACAGTTGCATGCAACCCACTGTAAGTTTGTTCTGTGAACATAGAAGACATGGACCCTTTGCCATGCTACTGAAACTGGATAATGTTATTCTGAAAACGTTTGCTGTCAATCCTAGTATGTCTGTTCCCAGCACTAACTGATAATGTATTAAAGTCTGACTGTTTGCAGACCATGGAAGAAGCCTATTCCAGCAGAGCAGACCTGAAAGATGTGCCAGCCCGGGAGCTGTATGCAGATGAGAGCATCTTCATGCGAGATGGCAAACAAAAGACAGGTTATGCAGTAACAACCACGAACCAGGTAACCATGAGAAAAGTGTTACCATCAAATGTACCATCACAAAAAGCTGAACTGATTATATCAATGAAAGATCTAGAACTGAGCAAAGTCATCTAGAAGGAAGAAGACTAGCA